>JAVJGG010000058.1:411920-449947 GCA_035590195.1 Aviceda cuculoides
CCCAAAAAACCTCCAACAAACAAACCACCCCAAACTAGAAAACCCCAAGAGTATGAGAGAAAATCAGAAAACCTACACCAGAAACAGAATTGTGTGGTCAGGTGAAGAATGTAAAATCTTCCGTCTGAGGCACACCAGCGGTGCGGGCGGCCCAGGGGTCTCTGGCTGACAAAACGAGAAGGCGCAGGGGCCCCGGGAGAGCGGAGGGGTGCAGGGTGCCTCTCGCCTCTCTGTTTGCAGTGGTCGTGAGGAAAGGCCTCCTGCAGGCAGAGTTCATTCTGTAGCTAGTAATCCTGAGTGGACTTCCCTTTCATTAATTTTTCTGGAAAACCCTTTCAGGAAGCCAAACCAAGGCAAACAGTGGAATTAATTTTTTTAGGATGAAGCTTGAGAGTTTTCCAAATGCCACATGATAGCGGAGGGCTGGACTGGGCGATCAAAGGTGCCTGTGCCTGCGTGGTCTCTGACACAGAATATCCTGCTTCCAGCATAGCCCAGTGACGGTGTTTGGAAGAAAATTATATCTGTCCCTCAAAAAAGCGCAGATAGCTGAAAAATGCTTGCCAGAAGGGAAAGCATTTCTTCCTGACTCTTGTGGTGATCTGATTTTGTTCAGAAATGTAGCCCCTTTTTCATTTTATTTCAAATACAAAATTACTTTTAAGATTACCCCCAATTTTTAAGTATCAGCAAAGTTATAGCTTCCTTTGGTATGTCATCTATATAACACCTGTTCTAAAGGTAGTTTATTCTTTTGATGTAATAAGAAATTTTAACTGAGAGAAAAAATATTTTCTTGTTTAGAACAAAGCAAATGCAATACATATATCTCAGTTACGGATCTCATGTTTAACTCTATTTAAGCTGGCATACCTCCTCCAGAGCAATTCCAGATTTGCAGCAGACAGAACACCTGCCGTCTTTGCCATTTTCTCCTTTCCAGTGAACCCATTTGCCATCCGTTTGGAGAGTTTTATTTTTGGAGATGGTAAGGTTGCTCCAACACAAAAATCATCAGCAGTTTAAAAGAATGCTTAACTAAAATGACTTTATTGTTGTGTATCACATATCATATTACTATGTCCAGTGGGTCTGCATTCACAAAAAAATGCATGTCCCAGCATTCACAAGACAATCGCATGAATCAGCTTGGATCCCAGTGGTACATTTGTATTTGAAGATGTTTAATTGGAATTTAGAAGCATGTAAACTCATTTCTCATAGCTGCTCTCTACTCCCTGCTGGGGTCTTACGTGGCCAGTGCAGGTTTCTAAGTCAAACACAAATTTACATATTGATTTGATTTATGTTGAATGCTTGCCTAGGGCTTCTTAACACACCCTTGGTTTACTGTGTGCTTTCCCCTTGTATCTTTAAATGAGTATTGTATTGGTAAGTAACATGTAGGCTGACAGATTTTTTTTTTCTTGATTCAAGAATTGGTGGAAAAGCAATCTTTTCCTGATTTATGCTTTTTTGTAGCATAGAAAAAACCAAACATATCTGTTTGAATCTGAAGGGTCAGGATTTTTTGAAAGGTTACAGTGTCCCTGTCCTGTAGTTTGAAAGAAAGACGTGACGTCCATGTTTGTCAGCAGTCAGTGTAGGGGCTTACCAGATGCAAAAAGAAAACGGAGAAAGATGACGCCATTAAAATGAGTTAGAAACATTTTTGTGAGAGACATGCATGCCTGTTACAGGTTGAATCAAAATGTGTTGGTCTTGCTAATAATCACATACTGTAAGAATTATTTCCAAAATTACTAGATGAAATTGTGTCTTTAATTTTGAAAGGAGATGTGAGAACATCCTGATCACTTCTGTCTTTAAAACTGATAATCTGCAGGAGATCCACTGGGGTTTGTGAACTGCTTTTGAGGACTGTAATAAAGATAACTGTGAGTCACCTATTGGCAGAAGTTCATTCTGCTTACATTTTTGGACAGCCTACAAACTGGAAAAAGTTAAGAACATGGGTTTTGTCAAGGCAGTTCCATTTCTGAGATAATTATTATAATTTATCAACATTTTACATTTATTGCATAATTGACTTTAGATCCTGATCAAATTGCAGTTCTAGACTGAGTCTCCCATGGATGCCATGATGGGACCTCAACTTTACTAATGGAAAAGAAACATAAAAATGCTGTAATAATTGTACCATCTACTGACAGTTACTTTAAAGCACCAACATTGACAAATCTATTAAAGGAAATAATTGGCAATGTTTCTCTGAAGGAAAAATATGGACTAGCTACCTCATGCAAATCTCTCAGGAGCACAGGTTTGCACTATACATATCCTGAAGTTGTGTTGTGATTTAAAAATCTGTTTTCTGTTGTGCTTCTATGTCTATATTCAGGAATTTTACTAAAACTTAGAGAAGCAACTAAAGCCAGAACTGTAATAAAAAATGAAGAGCTACATTTTGTGCAAAGAAAATTATTTGTATGCTTAAACGTCCAATTGCAAATCACAAAAAAAATGACTGGAGTATGATACATATTTTTGAAAAAGTAAACTCTACATTTGGTCAAGGAGAGAGCAAAGTAAGATGAAATACTCAAAAGAGTCTGCTAATGCAAGTTAATAAATCTGTGTTTTGCAGACAGTTTAGAGTCCTTTAGCCATAGCTTGATGATTAAAACTGTGTTGCATTTGACACACAAATAGACAATATAAGCTCTTTGTTGCTTCTGAATGTTATGAAATATCCTCTGTAAAGTTAGAGCATTTGATCTTTTAATGCAGAATGTATTTCCTGAGATTCTAGAGACAAACTTCTAAATAACTCAAAGTTAATTTTAAGTGGACCTCTTAATCTTTTTATCTGGCATACCTTTTGTCACAAAATGAATTAAAAATGTGAAACCTTTAACTTCCCATAATTAAAAACCTCACTGAATTTTTTTAACTAGCCTAAGAAATAAGACTGCAATTAAAATTATTTATTGACTTATAGCAACTTATCTTGATTCTAAGACAAAGTCAAAATCCAGTAAGTCTGCTTCAGGCTATAAAGTGAAATGCAGGCAGAATTTAGAAGCCTAAATCCAGAAGGCAGTTCAGGGGCTTGTTCTCCAATGACTGTGCAATACTTAAATGTGTATAACTCGGTAGGCAAATCGTACTCTAAGATCTTCGTGGTTGCCAGCATACAACCCACTATGCTCTAACTGCAGGATAATGGTGGAAGTCCTTCCATGCATGTCCTGATGGAACCAAGCCATTAGAGCTCTGTCACCAACCAAGATCCCTTGTGCCAGGAGGAGAGAACTTGCTTCTGCGGTCTGATAGTTTGGGCTGTGAGGTGGGAGGAACGAATCCTGGGATCTCTTCCCTGGGCTGCTCATGACAAATTTATTTTTTTCTTCTTGCCGTATTTTCCAGTGGAAAATACGGATCTTGTTTAACTGCCTCAATCCATTGCAGTTTCCAATGAATAGCTTTGGTAACTCCACATGCTCTTCTCTTGTGCATCAGTCTTTGACACCAGCTTTTCTTGTTTGTCCAGCAAGGACTCCGGATACCAAACACAGGGATGGTGTTTCCACCAGGTGGCAGGGCTGTTAAATGCTAGGTATTCAACTGCCATATGGTTTTGTGGGTCTAGCCCAAATGCTGCGTCGCCCATGTCTGATTGACCATTGACTTTAGGTAGGAAAATGCTCATCTGCAGCTAGTACCATCTCTACCCCTTCATGGTTGAAGTTGTTTGTTCAGTGTTCATTGAAAAGATCAGTAGTCTTAAAGTAATTACTTCCTACACACCTCATTCACCCTTCGCAAAATTCCTCTTCAGGATATGGAATAATAATGAAGAAACCTAGCTTGCTGTTTTACATTGTGCTTCATGTAAAATTATTCAGCAAATCTTTTCTATAATGAATATGTATAATAAATCTTTAGCTTGTCACAGGTCTAATCATGAATGGAAAAGAGAAGAGATATCATGTTATTCAAATAGATGTAATTAAATTAATTGATTCATTTAAAGCTCTGCCATTTCTTGCGCATTTTCCCCGTTTCATTTCCACTGCATTTACGTCGCATGTCCTTCATCCAGGTTGAAATACAAACTTTTTCCAGCTTACTTATCGGATCATTCTCACAATGAATAAAGATTTGAGATACTTTTCCATCCTTGTTCAAAAAATACAGTAAAAGATGTACACTTATTTGTGGACTGGACCAACATTTGTCCACTGTACACTGGAAAATGAGCTCTGTAGTGAAACTGCTGACCCAACATTAATCTACAGCTTGCATAAGCAGGGTCGTTATAATAAAGCTTCTTCAGTGCCTATAAGCTATAAATAGGATGCATTTGTCAATTGCCTTGCCCAGGCAAAATGTACTCGCTTTTCATCCTGCACCTGTGTGCCTTTATGTTTCTTAGAATAGCAGTGGCACTGTCTCTATCGAAATACTTTGTCCATCTTTCAAAACTGAAAATTCCTCCGTACTTCATTAGAGCCGTGCCGTCAAACTTTTGTCACCTGAGCACATCCAATAACACAGAGCTTCAAAATACCTGTTTCCTTAGAAGCATATTTATCCACCAGTGTTCAGACACGTCTTTGATCATTTATCTCTGAAACTCTTTCATATGAAACTCTTGCAATGAGTCTAACACAGCTTGCTTTGTATATATTCCAGCACCTCTTTGAGAAGAAGCATAACTAATACAGGTTCATGAAATGCCTAAAATTTAGATGCAAATAAGGTGTCTAAATTGGGAAGACTGGATCCCAATCTACCTGTTTTCTAAACTGGGTTATGCCTGTAATTTAAACCCACAAAAAGCTGTGAAAGTTGGCCACAGTAAGCCCCACTGCCTCCCAAACTATACGTCTGTTCTATAGGATAAAACTACCTGACCTGTCTTTCTTGATAAATTGTTTCCAGTTACAAACTTTTCATTTGCCTTCTAATGTTTCCTACCCACACTGAAAAAAAAAAAAAAAGGAAGGTAAAAAAAAGGTAATGTGTTTTGGTACACACGAAATCTCTGATATCTCTCTAGTAATATCTGTGGATCATTTCATTTTCCTTTGAGTCGCTGAGATGCCCTGTTGCATTTTGTGTAAACATAAAAGCAAAGATGTTTTTGAATTCATAGTAGTATGCAATTGGAACGGCACCAAAATATACTTTAATGAAGTCTTTCAAAGACTTTCCATTTTCCTTCTCTTTTCTTAAAAATGCAGAATTTACAACTGTACTTAAAATTATAATACCTTTTACTGAGACGTTATAGAGGCTAATGCATTTCTTTGTGAAGTGTCAACTGACCAGAAATTGGGCAGATTCCCCGTCGATCTTCGGGCGTTGCCACGTAAGGGCTCGTTCCTTCTCTGACAGCACATGTGAACGGTCCGACTTGCACAGGACACATTTGAAGCAGCAGCGTAAAGCCTGTGTACGCCTCTGTACCCGGGTCCCTGGTACTCCAAGAAGGGACGGCAGGAGCCACAGGCAATAGCAAAGTCTTCTGCCCCAGGAACCTCATGGCCCGTCAGTGACAAAAATGCCCTTCGTGTCACTCGACCCTCCTTGCAGCTGGAACCGACCGCGTGCGTAGAGCCTCCTGAGCGTACAAGGGCCCATCAGTCCCTTTGTCGTGGTAACCAGCGCAGCCATCTCTCACTATGACAAGGAGTATAAATGCAGCCGTGACAAGAGCAGCCGTGCTTCTCACGGGAGCCCATTGCGTGAGGTGAAGTATGGGCATTTTGGTCAGTCCTAGGTGCCTCTGGCAGGTGGCCCTGTGAGGTCCTTAGGAAGGAAGGTGGCAGGGTCAGGGCCGTGGGCCGTTAGCTGTCAGGGTGTTGGGCTCATCTTCCCCGATAGGCCCCTTCTGCGACAGAACACCCCAAGTGAGCAGCTCTCCGCGCCCGTGCTGGGTGCTGCTGTACTGCATAGGTGCTAAGGAGGTCCTAAAGGACCGTGAGATGGACTTCACAGCTTTGTAGACTCGTGCTGTCATGAGGGCTTCAAACTGCCTTGAGCAATATAAATAGTCATCGGAACAGAAAAGTTAAGTGGGAGGGAACAGTTTCTCCTAGGTGGATTATGAATCTAGTGGAGAACTGTTTGGCTACTTCAGGATGAATTTATAAATAGTTTCAGGCCTACTGAAACTACATTTTCTGTTGTTAATGTATTCTCTGGAGTAAGACAAGGGCCAGCCCCTGCTTCTACGGATAATACTTATCTGTGACAAGCAGAATTACTAATTACTAAGCAAAACAGGTTATAGTTTCTTGGTTATGGCTATTAGGGTATTTACATTTAGGGACAAAACCTTACTACTCCTGCAGCTGCTATTTTCTCTGTGTAAAGGAGTATTTTGTGAGATTAACAGTATTGTATGACAACAGTTTAAGAACAAGTTGTTAGAAATATGAACTACTCATCACTGCAGGCAGTCTGGTTTCTGTGTTTCAGAGGATTGTGTTCATCTAACCTTTGCTGACAGAGGGGAGTTTTTTCCATTTGTTTCATCTTTGGCACCTGCTTCATACAACTTCAGCTCCATGACTTTCAGACATGAGATTGAAAGAAGGCAATTCTAAATCACTAATTTTCTTTACTTTCAGTGTAAAGCATGATAAATGGGGAGTGGGGGCAGCGAGTTAAGCACAAAGTTTTAAAACCTTTTGGAGGACAAAGTGGCTTCAAATTATTAACAGGGCTGTTTGATCTGTTTTCTTTCAGCTGTAGTACAAATGAGAGCAGCTTTCCCTCAGCGAAAGTGTAGAACTTGAGTGTTTACCCACATACACCTATTTATTTCTCGAATTGTAAATACTAGAATGGGAGCACTCAAACAGCCACTCACCATCTAACATGACTAAGCTAGGGCACACTAGCAGTCTCAGGATTTCTGTTCATCATCCTACTAGAATGTGTGGATAAGCTTATAATGCTCCATGGTGACCTTTGCAAATAATGGATGGAGAACAGAAGGTGGTTCCCACCTCGCACAGGGCTTAGCAGCATAAAACACCTCTCATGGGTTCAAGGGAAGTTTGTTTTGCTGAAAGTCAGTATTGTTTATACATCATTATACACGTCACTGAGCTCTTTACAAAGGAGATGAGAAACCGGGACCTGAATCTGCCCTGCACACAGGTTTATGTCCATGACAAAAGAGGCAGAGGATTCTGTGTGAAGTATCATTCAACATGGATGTTGCAGTTTTACGCTGCCAGGAGAATTAACTTTATCCACCTTTTTTATTATTATTTCCTTCTCACTAACAGGTTATTCATCAGCTTAGACTTTCAGAGAATGAGAGTGTGGCTCTGCAAGAGCTTCTAGATTGGAGGAGAAAGCTGTGTGAAGAGAGAGAAGACTGGCAGCAAATATTGCACAACACTGAGCAAAGAATCACAGCCCCACCTCCACCCCCTTGTAAAAAGCCAACACTGCTGAAGAAAGTAGAAGATACCTCCTGCAACAGACTCTCTTCTGGCATATGGGATACCACCATGTGATTCAGATTTGTGTGTTTGCAGACTTAAGAATTAAACCATCTAATGACTTCAATCTGCACAATCGGCAAGTTTTCTTCCCTTCACAAAGCGTGCAGGGATTTTTTATAAGCACTCATTCAGGAGCACAGGATGGAGGAGCTATTTAGATCTGTCATGTGTACTTGTACATGTGTGTGTTTGTTCTTTTCATATATATATATACACATATACATATACGTGTGCATCTGTGAGTATATATATGTATGTGTGTGTATATATATATGGAGACAAACGGCACTATAAGTCCTTAGTTTAAAAGTAGGAGACAGTCACTTAGAGTTCTCCCATGGACAATAAGAAACTACATTAAGCAAATGATGATGGGAAGAAGTGACTGACAGGCATTTTAGAGACATCAGGAAAGTCTGTGTGCACACTGTACAGCTGTTTTATATAGTACAAAAATACAACGTTTCTTGTTCCCTAATGAATGGTTTTATTATATTACATGTATACATATATATATTTCTTTGTAGATGTCTGTGTTCTATTGGCGTTGCAAAACTGAAGATTATTTACATGTTTATTACTGGTGTTTTATAACTTAATGCAATTGGTGCTGTCGTTCTTTCTTCAAAATACAGGTAATAAATTCAATACTCGCATTTTTCTTTCATAGTTTATCTTCAACAACATACCAAACAGTTTCAACACTGTGTTGTTTTTTCAGAACTGGCAATATCCTTTCTAAAATCCAATCCTGAAATTCTTGCAAAGCTCCTATATGCAGGTGTGATTTGATGCTGTTCAGTCATGAATTACAGAGCATGACTTCTTTTTGGTGGACCTGTGTTTCTGAATGTGTGAACTGTGAATTCTGCAGTTACATATCAAATCTTATTTCATTCTGGGTTATGTAAAATAATGAGGCACTGATTTAGATTATAAGTATGGTTTGAAATTCGTACCTGATTATCCGTAAGGTCAGATGTCAGTAGAAAGACACATAATGGTAATGAGGTATGAAAATAGGGCTGTGATTTACTGTTACAAGCCAGAAGGCTTTATGGAGATGGGTATATCAAAGGATTATGTCCATACGGTGGTACAGTGATGCATTTATACCTCAAATTTCATGTAATGAAATGGTTTCAGAAATTGGAGCATTCTAGTTGGCAAACCTGAGTTCTGCACAGTAATGTTAATTTATGAAAAACATGCTGCTGGAAACTTGTTAGCTACTGCTCAGCAGTCTTTGAAATACTGCTTTGCCACTAAAAGGTATAATTTATATATACACACACACACACGTATTTTTTCAGGGGCCACTTATTTTAAGTTCTTAGAGCCTGTAGAGCTAGCGTGAAACACTTTCCTTGGCTGTTTGCCCCATTCCTATTGGGAACCAGGAAAAAGTGCTTGTAATTTTGCAAGTGGATGTAAAACTAATATTTTCAAACATAAGCTAGGTTTGAAAAAGTGAGCTCACTCATGGTTGGAAGTTGTTGGGAAAGGAAAAAAGCCTGCTTAGAGGTGCCATTTTTTCCATCATGTTTGACAGAAGCTTCAAGCAGGCTGAATGGCAAAAAGCTATCACATGCTTGTTTGTTTGTTTTTACAGGGAAGCAGCAAAACTCGAATTATTCCCATGAGTATCACCAAGCTGTAGGCAGAATTAAGCACCTTCTCTTGCTGGAGATTAAAATAGACCTTATGAGTGGACAAGGAAGGGGAGACACCAGGTTAGCTTAGAATTATACCTTGTTACCACTGTTAGCTTCACAGAAGTCCTCTTTGTAAGATTACCCATCTTGTTTCGTGGAGAAGCAGGGAGTCAGGACTCTGAGTCTTAACTTCAGCTGATGTAAATGGCCATGGGTCATTCCTTTATACAGGAGGGGCAGCTAACCACTGTGAGGCTATGCAGAAAACAACTCTCGCCCACTAAATTATGTCAGAATAGGCTTCGCCTGGAAGAATTGAGGTTGCTGTCTTTTCGCTCAGGTAACCAGGCACACACAGAGATCCTCGTGTGAGAGCAAAATGAAATGGCTCCAGGACTGGACGCAAGAGAGCTAATGAACCTGACCTTGCAGCTGCGTTCCTTCTAGGATGCAAATCGTTATCCCTGCGTGGCACAGCGTCGCTGTACATAGCCATAACAACATCTGCCCCGCTAGCTTGGCAATCCCGAACTCCTCCCTGCCCCCGGAGGTGCAGACGTGCCCTTGGGCTTGCCGCTTCCCGGGCGGGCCCGGCACGTCCCCTCCCATAAGCTCTGTGGTACTGCTAACTCTAATGCCGCTAGCCGGCTTGGGGACTGGTAGCCATCAATCCGCAGCAGCCCGGAGGTTTAGGGCGAGCTGTAAAAACGGGCCGAGGGGCCGGTTTAGATCACGCCGAGATCCCTGCTGCCGCGGCGGGCCTGCGACCGGTCACCCAGCCGGCCGTTGGTGAGGTGAGCTCGCGCGTCTCCAGGTGACGCTGCTGTCGTTGCGGCACTGGTGGGATTGCGCAGAGGGGAGAGAATACATTCGTCAAACGGAGGTTAAAATGGGAAACAACGTAAATGCACATCATAATATTTTCTGTCCTTACTAAAAGTTGTGCTATAGACGTGATCGGCCTCAGCTGCAGGAGCTCAAATGGAGTCTAAGGAACCTTTTTGCTACTCTTTCAAAGTCTGTATTGTGTCCTGTTATGGCAGTAAGAACCAAGTGTGGGAAAGAGGTATGTAGATTTTCTAGCAGTTTTATCAATACAATTACACAGGAGAAGCCAGTACAAACCTGACTGAGGCAGTCTGATTCTCCAGACAATGAGCAAAGCAGACTATTTCCCCCTGTGCAGAAGGCCTTTGTTCTGATTTTTTGCAAACTTTGCTAAGACATGTATTTTCTGGAGCTCTTACTTAAAGCGTGTTACCACAGTGCAATATGACAAATAAAATAGCAGAAGGTATGAGACTTTTTTTTTTCAAATTTGTTATTAATTTCAGGTTATGGAATGGCTAACTTTTTACTTGGGAAGATTTTTCAGGATATTCCATTAAAATACAGTACTATAGGAATAAAGTATTTGTGTTAAAACATGTTTTAAATATTCCTCTAATGGCAGTAAGACACTCCAGAGTGTGACTTATGATGTCATAATTCACACCTAGTGTGTTCATTGGTCCCTTGGCCTTTGGCCTCGTGCCTAACAATGCAGTTGGTAGGGAATTATTATACCATAATTCACACCCTACTGTGTCTTACTGCTTAAATAACCATACCCCCAGAGGTGTCTTAAAACTACCATTAAAGTTTATATTGTGTATCAAAATGTGTTTACAGGGCTGGGAAAATATACTATTGACATTTTGAAATGTTGAGAAGTAGTTTTAGCAGAACTGTACAGTGCTTGTAAATTAATTTCCCCAGTGGAGTATGCACCAGCCAATTACAGTATTTCTTGAGTATATGAAGTTCTCTCTTGCACATTAAAAGATAGCTCAGACAAAAAAAAAGCCTTATGAATTTAATATTCTAAAGGGAAAAATTAAACTCTATGAGCATGCTAATGCTCTTAATATCCAATGAACAATCTAAAATATATTTATATTTGCAATAAAGCAATTTCAGGAAGCTGGGGTTATCATCAGATAATCACTCCTCCACATTGTGCCTTATTGCTTAATTTTTAATATGTGAAACAAACAAAACTCCTAACAAATGAGCCTGTCCTTTAGTATAAGGTAAGAAGAATCAGATATGTTTTACACTTTTAAAAGTCATTGGTCTTAAAGCCAAGAGAATTCTGAAACCATATTAAAACACAATAAAAGAAAACAACAGCTGTTGGCATGAGAAATTTTTAAAGCTTGTAAACCTTACTTGTTACTCCTGAAATAGCACTTGGTGTTTCTTAGTTGCATTCCTATTGCAGATTATAAGCAAAACTTTGCTTTTATAAACTGATTTAGACATTCAGAGAAATACATGCACCAATATTTTACAAAAGATCTGTGTACAGCATGAAGTGATAAGTCTTATAAAAATTGGTATTGTTTACAAAACAATAGTATGATTGTTGAATAAGTGAATTACATTTGCCTTTTTGCCAGTGATCCTTTTTTATTTCTTCTAAAAGGTTGACTTCCTTTCATTAATAACTTCATTATACTACAGATCTTTTGTGTGTGGGACAAAGAATTTCATTAACTTGCTAAGAAAGCGTAATAGATTGTAGCATAGTTCTAAAGTTATAGTAATAGCCATATTCATTGTAGTTTTTAATTCTGCTCTATAGTATTGACATCCCTAGTAATCCTGTTATTCTTATCTCTATAAAGCCTGCTAATAACTGAAATGCTCTTGAGGAACCTAAAATAAGTTTTGCCAATTGCTTGTTAAATAATAAATGTAATTAAACTCTGTACAAGTCAGTTTTCCAGAATGGTATTAAACATTTCATGGCTTTGTGTTCTAAACATACAGTTTTTAAAAAGAAAACACCACCTGAGAGTAACTATTTGACAGTAGCTGAACAAAACGGAAGGGTGTATCAGGAAATGCTTTTCTTCCAGTTCTGCTGTTCTCTGTATACTCAGGATTTTCATTTTGAGAAGAAATAAATAAATCCCAGTGCTGGCTTATACTGTGGCTGTGAGAATTAGATCATTATCAAAGACTGTCTGTCTTCCCACCTGTGGTTTGGCCCTTTCCCTGACCACATGAATGTGTGGTGGATCTGGCTGAATCATGGATTTTGCTGTGAAGTGTCTTAAGCAAAAATTTTGTCAAGTCATGTTTTGACTTTCTGAGGATTTTTGATTTATTACAGTAAACAAAAAATGCCATCTTGAGTTAACTAGAAGTATTTACTTCAATCTTAATACCTTGGTTTGATTCTCATATACATGAATAAAATCCCCTCTTAGCCCTTACTTATTTCCTTTCCTGTCAGCTGAGGTTAAATTTCAAACAGACTTTGTGATGAAAAAAAAGTGGTTAAATGAAATTACAGCATAACCTTTAGGTTTAATTTTTGAAATGAAACGTTTTCCTTTAAAAATACTGAAATTGAATATTTCGGTATTTTCAACATGTTTTTCACCTTTTCCAGCTGAAATTGTTTGTTGGATGCAGTCTGAATTTACACATAATTTCGACTCTTGACACACTTTTTCATAAATCCCCTCTTCTCTGAAAAGACCACGCTAATGAATATTTGTTTTGAGGTGCAGGAGAACTACCGAGGTCCTTAGAAGCATCAACAGTGAAAATTTGGCAACCAGAGGTATGTTGCCATCATAGCAATGTTCATGTGGCAGCTGTTAGGTAATGCTTGTGCCCTCACCGTTTTTATCTGGGCTCTAGCCCCTTCTCCATCTACACAGGTATGTAGTCACCTGTCTCCTGATATTCGTTAGACTGCAGAGAGAAAACTGCTACATTCCCAAAGAAAGGAGAGAGATGTGCTCCGTGCTCTTTCTAGTTACTGCCTAATATAAATTACTTAAATATTTCTGAAAATGGGAATTGGAATGCAACATTCTCACTGTCCAGATGTGAACAAACCACTAGGCTTGAAAGCTGTGGCAATGAAATAGCCACAGCTATTAAATGAACAGTTATGCAGGTATAGCTCCAGAGTCTCACAACATAGTATAACTTGGTGGGGAAAATATTCCAAAAACTAGGGGAGCTGATTTTACATCCTTTCAGGAAGACAACTGCATGTGGATTGTTTGTATTAAAACCATCTCTAGCTGGTTTTAGTGCAGACCCTCCCTAATAGAGCGGTCTGAGCCTCGCAGATCAGATAGGCAAGGGGATGGCTACTGTTCGAGCGTGACAGGACCAGGACAGAACAGTCTGTGGATGGCTAAGTTTGGGTAAGTGCTTTAGGAATCTTCAGACATTACGTCCTTCCTCATGGTTCCAAGCAGCAGCCTGAAGCTAGATTTTGTCTAAATCCTTGTTTTATGAATCTGGTCCCAATCAGTTCTGCAGTTAAGAATATCTTGACTAGAAATTACTCTTCTAATAATCTTCATTTATAATATTTTAGTAACCTTATTACTAAAAATATTTATTCAAGTCTAGCATTTACTGATACAGTTCTCATGTCTGTAATATGAACTTAGCATTTAAAAAAAGAAAAAAAAGAAAAGGGCAATATAAAAGTAAGTGCATTTGAAACACATCTTTTGGGTCCATGCTGAGATCTGGGCTCCCTGAGCCTTGAGAGTTACCAGAAGTAACAGAGTAGATGCCATATCATCAAAGATCAAGACAGCAACCCAAAAGTAACTCTCAAAGTTTAAAAGACTTCTGCTTTGATTTTCTGTCCTATGTAATCCCCAAGTCCTCATGAGGCATGAGCAGTTTCCAAGGTCAGACATCATGCAGCTTGAAAAGCATGCATCTTTTGTCTCCTGGGGGAGACAGCAATACCGAGACCTCAGCTTCTCTGAGGTGGGAAAGAGATTCTGTTCAGTTGATAAAAGGCACAGTGATGGATGCCTTATATCAGATATCTCATGTAGATGTGCTTGCTTTTCTATACCAGTTATCATTCCCATAAACATTCTGCAGCAGGCTTACTTGTTCAACAGAGACATTGATTTGTAGCTTGGGAACGTGGGTCTAGTTTAGGTCTGTGATTTTACAAAGATCTTCAGTTCAGGATTTGACCCCAGCTGATTTTTAAGGCCCACAGATTATTTACTTCTATCTGTATATGTACGAAAGTCCTGCCCGAACATCCAAATAAGCTCTGCCAAGACAAAAAAACAAAGCAATGAATCATGGCAAGTCTATAGATCTAGTATTTTATTAATGCCTATATAGGAATAAAAGGCCAGATCCTGGTGAGGATTTGGATCTCGTTAGGAAGTTGGCACAAGACCTGCCTTTTAGGTGCCTTGTCCCTGGAAAGGGATATATGACTCAGCTTGGTTTCCATACTGCCTGTTCTGGCTTCCATTTCTGGCTCCATCTGACTTGTTTCTCAGGGTAGAAGAAGCACTGTAGTTCAGGGAGAAAAGGAAAGGACCTCAGCAGCCTGGAACCCATGTGATTTATAATGGGCATATCTCTGCACACAGGAGGACCTGGAGGGAACGGGGACTCCATCTTCCCAGGAAGTTTGAGAATTTCTGAGCCAGCACAGTAAGTTTTCCCAAAGTTCCCAAATCTTAATGCTCCTTACTTGCTTAAAGCCCTGGGACACTGTGTTTAAGAGAAGTGATGCCTCACCTTTAAGAATGGGAGTGTAGGCATGTATGAAGGTCAGTGTTCTTGAAAATACTCCCAGGTAAAAGTACAGGCCTAGGCAAGGACAAAATAATCCTTGAGGTGAACAAACAGCTTCCCAGGATTACGCCGACAGTTAGCAATTGTTATGCAGAACTTCTGAAGTATGTGGAAGACTGTAAAGGATAAAGATGAAAAACACTGGGGGTGTGGTAGGGGGAGAAACCAGACTTCTAGTAAGCTAGTCAGCTTTATTTTATTTGTTTTGTTCTGTTTTGTTTTGTTTTATGCCATTCTATTACTAGGAGAAAATATGTAACAAGTACCTGGAAGATGAGATCAACATCCAGCTCATATGGGTTCCCAGAAACGGTATGTATCATTCCACCACATTTTCTTCTTTAATAAGGTAACTGAGCTGGCAGAGAGCATCAGAAGCCTTATTAATGTTAAAGGAGAACTTGGCTACTGGGTTGGGGATTTTTTTTTGCATCCTGTCACATCCTTTAAACAACCTGAGGAAATAAGGGCCGTCACAGAGAAGTTTAGGTTGGAAAGGACATCTGGAGGATCAGTTCTCTCAGTTTCTCTGTGGCTGCACTTCTGTTAGCAGAGGCCAGTATGGGGCTGGCTTTCTTTGCCACAGGGGCATGCTGTTGAAACATATTCAACTTCTTACCCCCATGGACCCTCATGTCCTTTCAGCAAAGCTGCTTCCTATCCAGTCAGCCCCCAGCCTGTACTGTTGCGTAGGGGTTTTCCACTGAGGATGTAAAACTTAATTTGTTTTTGAACAATGTTAAGTCTCTGCCAGCCCATTCGTTCAGGCTGCCACCATCCACTGAACATCAGCCCCATCCTCCAGAGCTTCACTGAAGTATTGGCTTCTCTTCATCCCAGCACATATGCAGAATTTGCTATTATCCACAGATTTAATGATTTTTCAGCTTATTAATGAAGACAGTATTTTCCCCAGTATTAACCCTGGAAGAATGCTACTATTTGGCTGACAATTGGCTTTTGTGCTGTAATCACACACTTTGAGCCCAATGGTCCAGCCAATTTTTTACCCAGCGTGAAATCCACCTGCCTGAATCATATTTCATCAGTTTGGCTATAGGATGCTGTGGTAGACAGCAACCTTGGTTCACAGTGTAGATAAATAGAAGGTTGAAAATAAATTCTTAGAAAAAAATCACTGGCAAATTGGCAGGAAAGTGAGATTCCACACAGGATCTCTTCTTAGGAGGCATTTCACACCCGCTTCTTTTCCAAATATTTGTTATCTGAGAATATATATAAAAGAAATGTATATAGAAGTAAGGATGGCACCAAACTCAAATGAGCTTGCAAGAATGCTGGGGCAGAATTCAAAGTGATGATACAAAAACTGCCAAAGGTTCTCCCACAGCACGGGAAAATAAGAGATGCTCATGTGTCCCTCCGTGGAGAAGAGCATGCCCACAGTCTCAGAGACAACAGGGCTTCAAGCCTCATAGCTCTCCAGAGAGGCAGGGAAGAGATCATTTTTGGAAGACCGTGTTCAGGAACTGAGTAGACCGTGGAGTCTGTGTGTAATGTGCTGAGTTGGTGAGCTGTGGCACACAGCACTCAACGTGAAAACAATTGTATTGTCATAATTGTGGTATCAAATGGAGATATACTTTGTGAATGTGTGTATGTGCACGTGTCTCTTGCTGCCTGTGTTTGTAAATTCAACATGTGCTCCTTAGTAGGTATGACTACAAATAAATCCCTTATAGGAACACTGGAATTCTCAGTTCAACCTTGACAAAGAGTCTGCAGATGGTATTCCGTTGTATGTCTTCACTGTGTTAAAAATGTCCTCCTTTCCCTGTACAACCCATGCATGATAGCTCTGAAACCTTTCCATGTCCCCTTTCCCCCTCTGCTTTTCATATAATGAAATAAAAAGTGGGTGGCTGTTCTGTGGGGAGATAAAGCAAGATTTAGCTCCGTTTGGGTACAATTGGGGAACATATCAATGGTACCACTGGTCAAAGAAGTAGCTTCACAAGACCACGATAGCTGAAAACGAGGACGCAAGTGATTTTGTCTCTCCCTTTCAGTGTTGCTTTGCTTAGAGGAACAAGACTGTTTTAATGTATTTAAGTTACAAACGATGACATACTTAATTAACTTATGACAATGAAAAGGTCTTGAAACAGCCAAGAGCCAGGAGTCATCTTTTTACTCCAGATACTGCTATTACAAGATCTGTTTTGCTTTGTTGCAGCCTTGACATGAAGGTGCCACCTTTAAAATATGATAAGGTAAACCGTCTCTTAAGCATTCAGCTTTCAGTGTCTGTGAGATTGCTAGCTAAGGGTGAGCTGTGATAGCTCTCTAGCAGGTGATGAAGCTGTGCACTCATTTCTCCACAGGATTTCGAACTGCCAACAAGTTGTAGCAAAAGTGCTCACTTAGTTTAAGCATTGAATGTTGTGCCATATATAGAAGACAAAAGACATGCTGTTGCTTTCATAAATGTTCTTCTGAATTATAAATGGTTACTTAATAGATATGAGAATGTCTCTCACCTTTATTGAGATTAGTTGGTCTTGAAGAGGCTACTTCACTATCAGAAACAAGTGGGAACCACCATAGAAAATCTTTCCCACAGCTTGTCGGGGTCGAGTGACTGGCTCTGAGAACTCATTATGGCCTCTAATAAAAGCACAGCTCTTGCTCCTAATCACAGAACCTAGCTGAGCACAATTCCTAATTTAAACACATGTAAACACATAGAGGGATATAAAACCCACAAGTTATGGCCCAAGAGCACTTGCAGCTGGAAGGGGTCACTCAGACACGTGGAAGTTTCTGATTTCAGTCTGATCGTTGAGCTCCATAGTAGTGAACTTTATGGAAAGCGTGCCCTGAAAACTTCTGTAGACAAGATGGTTGTGGTTTTGGAAGTTTTGCTTTTTCCCCTGATTACAAAGTAAGAGTCAGTAAAATAATCCAGTTTAAGACATCAACCATTAAAATGTACTGAAGTGCAAACGTGAAGTGGTGAGCAATCAGGTTCAGCACAGATAAAGATGCAGTGGAAGTCATGAGTGTTTTTGCTGCAGGTTGTGCAAGGTGGGGCTGAAAATCGCTGCTGAAGGGTAGTTTGTTTTGAGAGCTGACAGGAAGAGTCTTATTCGATAGATCTGTTTATTCCATATATTTAGCTTTACCTGCTCTTTTTTAATGACAAAAAGCAGTTTAGCTACTTCTTGTACTGAACAGTCAACACATAAATAGCTGTGTATTAATTTTTCCAGTTGTGCTTCATCATTTCACTTCAGCTCAGTTGAATCACTGAGGCTTTTTGCAATGGGAATGAAGGCAGTTAGTGATCAACAATTTGTTCTTCAAAAATTTAGGTCTGCATGTTTTCAGGCTTAGTGGTCTCTGTGCTTGTGAAAAACACTCCTTTTATTTACCAATAATCTGATGCAAGACAATTTGTTTCCCTCATTTGACTCTGAGCTCCTGGCCAGGTGGAAGTACTCCTACTGTGCTGTTCCTAGTGTACAATAAGGCATCTACTAGCAACATTTTTGAGGCATCTATTGAACACACTTGGTGCTCCAGATTGTTTTTCAGTCTAACAGACATAATTTCTGTAGCAACATTAGTAACATCAGTAAATTCACAGGTCTGTGAATGTTAATGTAACAAACTGTTAGTACACATTATGATCCTAAGCATTGTGGTTAGAATGAAATCTCTTTCCCAGCCACACAGACCACTGTGTGCTCACACTCATCATTTTAAGAGGCAGCGGAGTTTTAGCCTTGTCGTCTTGTAACTATTAAACCATATCTTCACCTTTAGTTTACTTAAGATGTCTCAAAAGAAGCTCTGTTAGTGCCTTAATAGAACTGTAGACTATGAAATAAGGATAGAAGAACATCAACCACAAATTCCTGGTGGTTTATTAGATGCAAACAAATAATTGAAACCTTTCTGCTTTCATATTCTTATCACTTTTCATTCAAATGGAATTTTTTGCCTTTCAGTATCAGTATAAAGTGGAGTTGAAGACACATTTCTACTTCATTATTTGTGGCAAAAAAGCATCGTACAATAGAGAACTATTTTCCATCTCTCATGTGGATATGGTCATTATTTACTGGAGGCTGTTTTGTAACACAATGACCATCTGTCAGTAAGCACTGAAACACTCAATCATGCTGGCTGTTATTGTTAAAATGCCACAATCAGTGACTGCTGTGAGGGATTAATAGATTTTTTTGCACTAAGAACAATTACATATTTAGAAGGCCAAATGAGCTTTCATTGGAGTTGGTATAAATCCAGAGCTACTCCACTGGAATCCAGGTATCATCTCCAGATTTATAGCAGCGTAACAGATATCAGACTTTGACCCAGACCTTTAATAGGAAGATATCAGGGAAGCAGCTCCTTTTGAATTGGTTATTTTTTGAAATATCTCTGACTGAAAAAATATATTTACATTAAATTGCATAATGAAAAGAACTGAGACCATGTTTTCTTCCAACATGGAAGGGATAGCTCAGAATTATGTTCTGCTATTCTGTGGAAAGGTACATATAACTGTGGTTAAAGAGGTTCAGTTTGCAGTTATGTTCATTAAGCTTTTCTTTTGAACATTGTGTCACATTTCTTTGTGCACACTTGGTCAGGAGCATAGATGCTCAATTGAACCACCAGCCACACTAGCAGACCCCAGGATTACAGCTGGGTGTAATTCTGCACAAACGTATAATTAAACCCTTCAGGGAAAGTCTGGAATGAGATTTGTTCAAATGCAGCCATGTGATTACAAGTGCATCATTAACATTTTTTTATATATATATATAAAGGGAATTGGTGCCCTCAGGGTGGCAGAGTGAGTGAGAAATATGGCCGATACATCGAAGGTCATATCTTATACAGAGGTGGGAAAACATTTCTTAATCAAAAAATCCCCTCTCCTTATCAGTTATTACGACCATGGGCTATAATTACTTAGCCTATTAAAATGCTTAACTCAGTTAATGATTTAGTTAGTATTAGACATTTCAACTGAAGGAGGAACAGGAAGGCAAAAGGAGGGAGTGATGGGGCACTCTAGTCTTGAAAGAAGCTGAGTATCTCCAAGAAGTCTTTGGAAACCCTCAAATCCTTTTGGTTTCACGGGCCGCTGAGGAGCTTGCAGACGCTCAGCATTTCGCACAGAAGGCTCTGACGTGTGGTGGAGCTTGTCCTTACGGTTGCTGCCTCAGGAGCCTCATTCCCTTGTTAAATCCCATCTCCCTCGTTTCCTGCTTCAGTGCCTTGCTGCCAAATGGCACGTGGCACCCAGACTTCCAAAACAGGGGAGCTGCAGGCAAGAGCTCCACCGCTCCCCGCTGTTTCACCAGCCCCGTCACCCCATCGCGTGCGTGAGACAGTCGGCAAGGCGTGAGTGTAGCAGGGACAAGGAAAGGGAATATTCCAGCTCGCAGCCCGGCAGGAGGGGCGCAGCTCTGCGTGTTCCTTCCCTGCGTGCCCAGCGTGGAGCGGGAGGAGGAGGAGGGGAGCAAATGAGGATGTTTCTGTCGTGCGGCCTGACAAAACCATGCTCATGGGAATGGCACCTGCCTGTACTCACAGGGCGGGAAAAAGAGATGTAGCTAGATGAACGATCGGAAGCATTTGCTTTGAAACCTCTTACTTCCAGGTCTACACAACTTCTGCGTGCCCAGAAGCAAAGATCCTTTGAAAGCAACCGCACCTGCCCGCCCCTCTGCCCTTGCCTTGAGAAAGCGCGATAGCCACAGTCCCAGAGGGCCAGCAGGTGTCCTTAGCAGCTGCACACAACTTACCTGTCCCTGGAACGCTGGCACTGTGCTGCTTCGATGGCGTGCAAGTCTCATCAAAGGCTTGCCCTGTGTGGGCTGAGCAGGCCTGGAGAGATCCCTTAACCAGTTTGCAGGATGAATGTATCCTTTGCCTGCTGCCTTTTCCAGTACGTGAGCTTCCCGTGGACTGGTGATAATTTATGCAAAGCTGTGTATCGCTCACAGTTGTTTGTTAGCCATTCGTCTAAACAAATTGCGTCCTGTGGCAGTCAGGCTCCATGGTCAGTCGTTTTTGGCTACGTGTGGCTGGTCTCCTAAGTCACAAGGGATTGCTTCAGTTTCCCACTCGGATGACATGAGCTTTATAAACAGACACGCTTGATTAGATTGCTAGGCTTTGGCTCATAGGCTGAGAGAAAGCTAGGAGCATGGTAAGCAGGGCAGTCCCACAGCCCCACAGAAGACAAGGACAATTTTACCGGCCAGTTGCCCTCAGGTGCCACGCTCTTTCATCTCAAACATGGTAATAATTCAGGCAGTCTTAAGCAGCAGATTTCCAAGGGGTCATGGTTCTGAGTATTGAAAAGGATTGTTCAAAAGAATTGTTAACATGCAGCAAAATGATTTATGGAAATAATACTCAGTAAATAAGCCCCAGAGAGGTTCCACATCAATTATGCTGTATCTGTTCATTTGCGTGAATATTGCCTTCAACTTCTTGTGTGACTGCTAAAATAACCTACGAGACGGTGTATTTACTGTGCTCCTGTTACATGATACTGAATCTGAAAACAGTGGGGCCGATGAGCCATCTTAGGTTAAGATGTGACGCTGTATGACATTTAGCTTTTGTGATATGATGAGGTAATAAGACATGACATGAGCATATGCCATGAACCAAAGGTCAGAACAGATTCAAACAGATACACCTGCTTTCAGCCTGGCCAGTTCCTGTCAACTTGTAAAAAAGGCTTCCAGACCAGCACACATTTCTGACAAGAACTGATGGTCATAAAGTAGGTGTATTATTCTATTGGCAGCAAAGCTTACTACCTGCTTATCCATAACACCTTTCTGCCTAATGGAAATTGATTAGAAAACATTTCTTCTCAGAAGCTTTACTTATTTGCATGTTTAATTTTGGGCAGCTGCCTGGGCCAGATTCAGAGATCCCATGTCTATACTGAAGGACAGAATACCCCTCCCTCGACATCCACTACTGGCTTCTGCAGGAAGAATGAATATATTGTCTCTACTCGTATGGCCTGAGGGATCATTTATTCTATGCTGCATGTCCTCGATGATACCCTACTTCACCCAGTCCTGACTCCCCCATTCATTTAGGGGACTTGTTGAAACTTGCTGTCACTCTCTTCTTGCTTGTATGCCTGAATATTCTTTGGCTGAAGACCATAGCCTGGGGAGGAAAGGCAGATGGTATGTGCCTAGATTCAGTTTCAGGGATGCAGAAGCTGGCAGGCACTTTCACATCCCACAACATCGGCACAGCCGAAGGGACTTGCCAAAATTGGGACTTGCACAGAACACGTAGACACCCAGGTCCAAAGCTGTGATCCTGCTCAGCTGCTCCAATTTTGCTAAATTCCATTTCAATAGTTCAGTTTAAAGTTTTCCAAATACGTTGAGTAACACCTCAGTTCATGCACAGCCCTGCTCAAGTCTTGGCAGATGGGAAGAAGTCAGTCTTGTCCACTGGACCTTGGCATACGTGTCCTCTGTGAGCACAGAGACGTTTCACGTGGAAAGGTTAAGGCTTTTCACAATGTTGTAACGTATGAGGTTGGAGGTCAGCAAGACAGATCATCCTTTCATGTACTGAGCCAGGACCAGTAGGATCTACTATCTGCAGATCATCGCTGACAGGTGAGGTGACCTGCTGTTTGTTAGGCACTGCCAGTATGTTACACACTGCTACAACTTCAGTTTCCTTTCCATTTTCCACCCTTCTAACAAGTTAGGATGTGTTCCTGGTGCCCAAAATAATTGCTTTGTATTGAAAATGAAGATTATTCCCTCCTGAAAGTCAATGAAACTTCAAAACTAGTAACATAATAAGTTAAAGGTAGAACAGATGTTTTCATTATGCCAATGGATTGTTTTTCTCTCATTAGTTTTTTTTTTTATTATCTTGCTTGCAAAATTTAGAGCCACAAATCCTAAAAGATCTCAACACTACCTTATTCTCTACTTTTTACCCACTTGTCCGATCCAGGCTTGCATATGGACTTTGTTCCTGACGTAAAATGTGTTACAGCAGTCAGAACAATTTGATCACCTGGAAATATTAGCAAGGTAGGAGTTAGGTGAATAAATAAAAATGCCTTTACATACGTGGTGTTAGCTTCCAGCCTTTGGAGTTTTAACTGAAATATCGGATAGACCCATAGGTGTGGTCTGAATTTATCCTCCATTCTGTTGAGAAGAAACATATTCTTCATTTTCTATTACTCCTTAGCCCTGCTCTGATTGATATATTGCCAAATCTGAAACAGGCTTGAAACTGTCTTTTTTTTATTCACTGCTACTAATTATTCTTTCTGTTCTCTGATTGTGCTTTTGATACTTTTAGTTCTCACAACTGAAACTGGTTTAAGTGGCTTCTTGTTCTTATTTTTATTTTATTCTGACATAAATGGCAAATGTGGTGTATGGCACATTCTCAGAGGAGAAAGTAGAATATCAAGGAAACAGATTCTGAGAATGTTTTAAATAAGGACACCATTCTCAGGATCAAATACTAGAGAGAGGAGTCAAAATTTGTTTTCCTCTCTATAATCAATGCAAACTTAATTGGATTCAGTACATGCTTTTTTTTCCTATTGATTTTTCTGTTATTGTTCCTGTTTGACTGCTGGTTTTCTAGCACGTCCCAGGCCTTTTGGATATTATTTTCTCCATGTTTTTTTGGCTTCTTCCCATTTAGCTGCCTCTGAATCCTTTTTACTAAAAAAGTAATCACAGACAACACATTTTATCTGATTTTATAAACACACCTAATCCTGTGGAGCACCAGAATGGTCACTGGGTATGCATTATCCCCTTTCCCTTAAAAGGGCCCTCGAGGGCCAGACAGGGCTACGGGGAGAATTCGTCTGCGTGAGCTGTACACCTGAAGGTCACTTCAGCCGTCAACGCCATCCCAGAGGAGCCTTTAACGAGCACTCGGTTTAGATGAAAAAAGAAACGCCTCGTAAGCTGAGGTCTCTCCTGACTAAACGGTATTTTGGGCGCCCAGGACCGGAGCCTCCGGGCGACCCGAGCGATGCGCAGCACGGGATGAGGCTCGCTCCGCCTGCGGCCGAGCACCCGAGCGCCGGCTCTGCGCTGCCCGGAGCTGTCGCGGGCTGGGACAGAGAGCGTTCTGCCGCGCTCCTGCTGCCCGACCACTCGCTGCCCACCTGCCGGCTGCCTTGTTCCGTGGTTTAGAATTTACATTCCAGGCACGGGGAGGGCTGGGAACGAGAGAAGAGGAGGAAACATAGCAAGGATACCCCCTCCTGTTGTTATGCAAACCCTGATGCCTTTGATACCCCAGTGACAGCTTCTGGCTACTGGGGTCTGCACATTATTAGAATATTTTACATAAGCCTAAATGACAGATAAGCACTCCAGGAAAGTGAGTTAGTCCATCCTATTTCCTTATCAAATCTCTAGATTAACACTTGCTGCAGCTGCTATGCCACAAGTAACTTCCTGATGAGCTCACTGTGCAAGGCTGAGACATTGTGTCTTTATTTGCTGGAAGGTACCATGGCAAAATATTTATCACAGAGCAATTAGATATTAGAATAAAAACATACCTGGAGTTCATCATTTAAAAAAAAAAAAAAAGAAAAAGGCAAAAAACTCCGAAACAAACTGAAAATCCATACATGTCATTAAGTGGCTTTACAGTCCTGTATACATGCTTCCTTAATTTCACTGTTGTGTTCAGACAATGTGCACAGTGGAAGAAAGCAAAAAAAGGCAATGAGCCTTATTCCACCATGCCATGCACAAAACTAAATCCCGTAGCAGCATTTCACAAATCTTCTTGATGCCTGGATACTTAGTTTATGAGGAAATAAAGTTCCTTTCATATCCACCAAGAAAGTATGGCCTTTTGAGGTTCACCTTCTCAATGGGCTCCTTTGTCAGTGTGTTTTTGGAAAGCTCCAGCGCCCAGAAGGTCCCTCCCGCCCTTCCCCGTACTGCACTGGTGAGCTGCACGTCAGCTCGGTGGCCCCTGGCACTCCGAGACAGACCTAGTGTGGTGTCAAACCTGCCCATCGGTTGCTATTTTCAAACCTGCCCTGTGGTACCAGGCATCTGAATCACTTCAGCAGCAATGCAAAACTCAACTTTTGGTCTCTGAGCTGCCTCTGCAAAGAAATCTGAAGCAGGACCCCAAAGAGAGACTTTATCAGAGAATTCAGATCCAATTGCATAGCTGGGTCCAACTCCCATTCAAGCAGAAAAATATTGTGTTTCTAGTGGAACAAGCTTAGAGGGAACACAGAAGCACTGTTTCATCAAATAAATCATGAGCAGGGCTCTCAGGGTGATTTCACGCTGAGAGCAAATGAAAGGATAATAAAGTCAATTGCTTTTAGTAAGCAGAAGTTCAACATTTGTAGTACTTTCTGCTATGCACAAAAAAATATCTTCTCTCTCTAAGTCAAAACATGAAGATATTTTAGACCCAGTAAGACTAACTTAGGCCATTGGTGCTAGGCCTTTAAGTCTAGGATGATGAGGAAAGGTCAGAAGGGAAAAAGGACAGGAGGTGAGCCACTGTGCACAAATAAGCACCTGCAGTCCCTACACAGCCACTGCAGACAGGCAAGAGCCTCTGAAGATCTGTAAAGGAAATTTCACCCATGTTACATGCTTACCTCTTTACATTGGCTAACCCAGCAAGAAAGGCTGCGCAGTTTTGTGTACATGTAGAGATCACTTTAACAAAAATGGGAAATAAACAGTTTTCAAACAGTTAAGCCCACCCCTTATCTTAAAAAGGCCCCAGACCATTGAAGTGTCTGTAGCCAGCATCGTTACTATCAGGTGTTTCAAATTTCCTGGTTTACAAACCCTTATTACTCACACTGAATAAATACTGTTCTCTCCTCTGGAGCAAACCATCTCACTTTCTCTGAAACAAGCCCCAGCTCCTGCTGAGGGTCGGGCTGTGCAGAGCAGGACCTCCAGTAAGCAATGTGAACACAGCTGCATCGGGTTCGGTGCCTCAGACTTTCTGCTGGGTGGGCTCTACAGTTCTAATCTACCTATAGTAAAATCCCTCCATGGGGAACAGCTTCTGTCAGGTGGTGTGGGAAGCCTTGCCTTGTACCATCCATCCCATAGGGAACAGTCCACACAGTCTTTGGAGAACAGGAGCTGCTGGTTGTTCCCTTTCTACATCGGAGAGAAATGAAACACTACTGAACTTGGCATCCTCCCCTTCCCGGCCACTCCATTGCTAAGTTGTGTTGAGATGGCATCTGCCCTTTAACGAGTTACTGTGTTGTAACTGGCAGATAACCGGGCAGGACTTCTTACTCCAGTCTCTTTGCAGCATTTGGCCGGATCTTAGCTGAGTCCTAGATCAAACTTGTGGAAGACACAGTGTCGTTGACTAGTTTAGTGAGATGGTCAATAAAATGAAGGCACGTTTATCTGAATGTGTAATGTCTATTTCTGTACAAATAAGATGAAAAATAATGAAGCTTTTTGATGTTTATACCGATTGACATGTATTGATCACAGTCGTAACTCAAGAGGGAAGTAAATTTAAGATCTCACCTAACATGTTATTGACTGCTCAGGTCTGTTCTGTATCCAAAGGATAGAGACAGAAGCCTGGATTAATGTCCATAATCTGATCCAGAGTGGAAATTCCAGTGTTCCTCTTCCTGGGCAAAAAGTGAATCCCTTTTAAAGTGACTGCAAAAGCCCCAAAGTCAGAAGGATCTAAGAAGGAGTAAATAAAGTAGAAGAGGGCAGCCAACTTGCATAGTTTCCATGTCATATTCTCACAGTCTAACATTCTGTTCTCTCCAAGGAGGAAATAACAATATAATGTACAGCCCTGCCACTACTGCTATTAATAACTTGGAATGTGTCCAGGAGCACATGGGTGCAGGAGAATATGCTGTTCCTAGTAATCACATAAATGTTTAGATGTTTGTCTTTATGAGGCTAAGCCTGGTTCTCTTTTGTATGCTGCACCACATAGGTCCTTATTTTCCAGCTCCTCGAAGGCTGGGCCAATCAAGCGTCCCTTTTAAAAGTCAAGTTGCAGTGTAACAGAAGTACTACAAGTTCCAAAACAGTGTATGAGCTATTTTAGCTATTCTAGTGCACAAAAAAAAAAAAAGAAAAACAAAAAAAAAAAAAAAGAAGCAAGGGGAAGGATGGAAAGTAAAAGAAAAACAGAAAACCAAACTGGGACATAATGAAAACAATTATTCCTAATGTTTAGCAGAATATGCACGTGCAATTACCCTAGGAAAAGTCTTAATGATTTAAGATTACTTTAACAAGGTAAAACTTCTTCTCAATATACAACTACACATCCTTTTGGTGTCTCTGAAATTCTCTCCTTAGAGGTTTTATATGGTGAAATTCTCCAGTGCAGCCTGTGTGGTGAATGCCTTACTGGCCAGCCAGGGACCTTCACTCCAGGCTGAATTTGTCCATCATTAGGTACCCCTGAGCCCTAGAAGGACAAGAGGAAGGGCTCACTTCTTCACGGTAGAGGCGAAAAGTGACTTCCAAGCACAGGCTATAGTTAGGGAGCACTGCTTTACCCATACTGTTTGAAATTTTCTTCTTCCACTAGTTTAAAACAAACCTGATGGAAGAAGCAAGAGGAAGCCAGGGGGACAAAACGCTACATCCAGTCCCCAAGTGGCATCCAGGCCACTAGCCAGGCTACTTGGGCATATTGTACAGCGCCTGAAATGGCATGTGCCCTTCACAACGATGATCCAAAATTGACAGCTTTCTCCACGTGCAGCTGCCAAGGGAGAAGGAGGAGGACTTGAAATCCTTGCTCGGTGAGCACCAGTAACGCGTCGCTGTTTGCGTAAGATAGGTGGGTGAGATCACTTTTCATTTAAAGCTGTAAAAAGTGGTTGTACACTCTGTATCCTACACAACTGTGTATAGTGCTGAGTGGTCTGAGGTCTTCAGCCCTGCCAAAGCTGTGCTGGGAGGAGAGAGTGCGGTACCTCCTGCGCCTGCATCCACAGCCATACGACCCTGGTATGGGGCCATAGGGTCATGCCATATGGCACCCGTCCCTGGGGGTCTCTGGGGACCTGGAGCGCGGGGAAGAGCAGTGCAGGTAGACCATTGCCCCAAGGAATCTGACCTCATGCCGGGAGAAAAGGTATCTGTGAGCGTATACTAGATCCATTCCGCTACCTGAGCAAGCTGTTCTGAAGCTTCCTTAGGCATCCCTACAGTAGTGCAGACACACTATTCAGAACAGCCTCCACTCATTCAACTGGATAACCCCAAGGGTACAGTGTCTGTTTTCATAAACTGTAGAAATGTATGGAAAGGATACAGTGAAAGCTCCTTTCCCCCTAATATTACTGTTACATCAAAATACCTGAAAACAAAAAGAAAACTTTTATGTTCAGATACGAGTTTTCTCTGAGATCTCTAGCTACAAAGATATTAACCATTTTGACACTTTGGGCTGAATTTTTCATAAAACCATTTCCAGACAGTTTTCAGAAACCTCATATTACAGTCCCATGCAGACTGCCTTAGGCATTAATGGGCAGACAGAATGCTCAAAGATGGTTTTGTCTGAAGCAGAGAAGCGTGTTTGGTGCTGGAGAATAGTCCGTAAAGAGAGGGTACTGCATTCCTGGTGCCTATCACCAGCGGGGCTGAATTAAACCTGTGAATATTCTGCCAGTTGTCAAGGACATTTTTTGGGATGTTCATTTTGGCTTGCAGTTTTGTTTTCTGGATTGGCGTGTTAGTTCCTTTGTTTCTGGCTAGTTTAATTTATGGTGACTGGACCACTCAGTAAATGCAAATCAAGTATTGAACATATTGAAACAAAATGCAAATATGTGAATAGATCCATTATCAGTTCATTATAGTTTCTCAGGGAAAGAAAGACAGGGAGAAAGCATTGCTTCCAGGACAGTGTAAAGTGACCTTTTGGATTTGCCATTCCTGATATCACAATAATTAGGAAGGAATCTGAAAACAATGCTGCTCAAAGAATCTGGCCATGAAACTGTCCATGCACTTTCCTGGCCTCAGAATGAAAAAAATATCTTGCTCCATCTTAGGAAACAAATTATCCTACTTAAAGAAATTCGTCTTCATATTTGTGGCCATTTGCAAGCAGGACAAAAACGTCGCAGATTGTGTTATCACGGTATTTCTCTTCATGTGAAGGTAAAGGGTCACTGCGGACCTGACCAGACACAGATGCACGAGGGCAGCACAAGGTCGGCATTCCTGACAGGGCTTGCGCAGATCACACGGAGGTGACAGTCTCTGAAAGAATTATGTAGACTCCTAGTGCTAACAGTAACAGACATGTCAAATAAATACATGTAATTAAGCCTGAAAAGCACAGTCTGAGGGATCAAAACTTTTGCTTCCATTTAATAAGCATGTTTCAGATTCATGGGAAACATGCTTAAATCTGCTAGGTCATAGGCATAAACATAGATGGAGGGAGAAAAACATAGTCTTGTTCATAAATACTACCCTGCTTCAGCAGTCTTCTCTCTGCCAAGAGCAAAAGAGAGCTCAGAACACTCCCAAGGGCAGAACAGAAGAGGCTGAAATGTTGATCCCTCCCAAGCTGGCCTGGTGAAGAAAAAAAAAAAAAAGACAAAAGAAACATTCAAGCAGCAGCAAAGCACTCTTCACACAAAACCAAGAACTTGTGCCTGTTTTGACATACTGCCATGTTTTGGAGGTGGATAAAGAAGAGACATGAGCAATTAAATGAAAGCAGCAAACACTTGTGCCTTATTTAACATACAGTTACCTGTTGCAAACACCCTCAAGTGGCTAGTGCCCTTAGGACCATCTGTCGTTGCTGTTGAAAGCCTGTGGGCAATATTTTTGCCCATAAAGTAACAAGGCACACTCAGAGCAAGTCAGCAGTCCTTAGTAAAAAATGTAGGTGTATCATTCTGCTCACCTGGTTTTGAGTCTGTCTGGGCAGAAGATAAGAAGCTTTTACGTGGTCGCCATTGCTAGGACCCTGTACACAGTTAGCTCGGCAAACTGGACCAAAAAATACGGGAATGCAGGAAGCCGAGCTCCAGGCAGCGTGACTGTGTCTAGACCTAGGCAAGGACAGAGCTCCGTATCAGGTGCAGTCGCTGCTTTAGCCACAGCGTCAAGCGGTTTGTACCTGGACCTAAGATGAGCCCCTTTCAGTTCTGTGAGTCCAAATGGCTGCAATTATCACTGGAAGGAGAAAGCAATATGAGCAGTACTTTTTACGGTGTCCTAGAGGTCTCCTTAAGAAGACTAAACCTCTAATACACAGCAGCTAGGGTCACTGTGGGTAGGAGCTGGAATGAAGATGATCTATTTCTATGATGTGTTTTCACTCTGCCAGAAGTGACCTTCTGTTACGGAAGCATCCCCTTTGGAAGAGGAGATATACTTGTGATGAGCTGCTCATTTGTCTCCTCAGTGTTATGAATGGGTCACTGCAGACCCATTGAATAAAGTTTAATGAACATCTGTGGTACAGCCACTGCTGTCAATGAAACACAGCATCGGGAAGTTGGAATTACATTTGAAATAGCTACTCATGGTAGAAATGTTCTGGTCAGAGCAATGCGAGGTTCCTTAGAAGCTACAAAAAAGAAGGGTACATATTCAGGCCCAGTTGCTCTGAGTGTTGGCAGTTACAGCGTTCATAATAACTACTTAAAACTGTTAAGTATCTCTGATATTTTCTGTGGTTTAGACATGTCTCTATATACACTTCACTGCCAACTTTTGAAGATCCTGAAGCTGTCATTACAGTGTGTTTGTGAATTGTACAAACAAGATATAAATACGAACCTTACGAGTGTTATTGGAAGGAAAGATAGACCTATTGGGTATGAAACCCTTGTTTCTAATTGCAAACACTGAACTAAAATAAAATCCTGCTTATCTGTTAGGTTTTGCTTGGGATACTCTGAACAAATTGGAGGAAGCAAAACCTTATTAACTGAAAATGAATTATAATGAAAGCATTTATGGCTGGTTTACCCAATTTGGAAGCAGCTGGGAGAAGGAGTCTCTTTGAGGGTCTTTGTTCTTCCCCAGGCATGGACTGGGAGAATTTGCAGGACAAACTGGAGTTCTGCTTTTGCCGTGACACTGTATGCACATATCTGTTCATGCGCCAGAAGGGTTCAGAGCTAGACACGGGCACTTCTATGAGTTAATGCTGACCTAAATTAAACCATCCCCTGTGGAAAAAAATTTATATACTTTGCCTCAAATTAGCTAACAGAAACTGACCACAAGCTTCCATTTACCCACAAAAAAGGATCCTTTCTGCAGTGGCTCCAGCTCTACTTTCAGAAGCTTGTGGGCAAGTTAACAGCAACTCCTAATTAAATGTATCCAAGTTAACAGGCTTATCTAAACTATTCATCATTGATAACTGATCATACAGCAGAGACCACCAGCCTAAAAACTCTGTGCCATGCTGATATCTAGACACTAACAACTGAAGACTCCATGCCATACTGAAGAAGCTTTCACGGTTAGTTGCTTCAGAGTGGATTGTGGTTAGTTATATGATCCTCTATGTAACAGCAGCAGGAAATATGCTATTTTATGTATATATTAACTTTGTGCAGAAGGAAGCAGGCAACAAGTTTAAGATCTGAACTTTGACAGAAGCAATCAAGCAGCTCAGTAGAGTTAGGGTGATTTATGTCAACTGTGTATCTGATCTTATCTTTGATATTAGTACTAAATGTCCATTTGGCTCACAAAAGATGAAAAGAACCTCCAGATGAATAGCAGTTACTGTGCCAGATGCAATACAATTCAAATAAGCATACACATGAAAACCAGTTCAGATACCTGTGTTGAAAGGTAAAGAACAATATGTGCTTTCTAAATGATCTCAGGGTTCTGGATCAGCATAACCACCTGTAAAACCAGAGTTATGGCTCCCTTTGTACCTAGAGAAGGCAAAATTAACTTTATTTTTCAGAGCCCCATGGATCCCATTACTTAGCAAATAACAAATGAAGAGTCAATTCTCTCAGTATTGCCAGCCGGTTCAGAGAAGGAATGAGCTGATGCATCTCAGAGCCCCTCACCACTCAATGCTATTTGACCTTTTTTTTGGCAGACCCAGGCAAACTGTCAGGTTAGTTAAGTATGGATTTGATTATCAGGGCCAAACAGCCTTATGAAAAGGTTATGAAGAGGGAATCATATCTGCTTTTTGCTCAAGAAACAAAATTTAGCTATGAGTTTTGGAATCTGAGAAAAGGAATCCCCACACCTACATCTGAAAAGGTCAATTTGCACGTCTCTAATTCCCCCTTCCAGACAGTATAATTCACTTACACAAAGAAAACAGGTACAGCATGCACAGACAATAAGTAATAAGATTCTTTGGCAAGACTGAAACAACCAGTGGTTGATGATGAAAGGACTCAAGGGTGCTGAGCCCTTATTGAGCTCAAGTTCAAGGCCTCTCCAAATCTTTTCTACCATATTCTGTAGGAAAAGAGCCTTCTGACTGTGCATCATTATATAGCAAAATTCACTGTTGCTTATGTGATGGCTTCTACTTTTCTTGTTGCATCTCAGTAGTCAATGATTAACTATGAGTATACATATTGTTGACACTAAGTCAGTCAATGCCATTACCTTGTAGAACAAAGGGAAAATTCCATTATCTCTTCTGGAATTTAAATACACCATTTTGTTCTGGTGAGAAGCACTTTGAGCATGTCTACTTTGAGTCAATATTGTTATTATTTTTTAATTCTTATTTTATGACTGGTATACTTGGTGCTCAATATGGAATGCCTGTGCCTAAGTATTCCAAAACCAGTTTTAAACCAAGTACCCGAGGTACAGCAACAGCCAAACTATGCTGATGAGAACTTTGGAGCAGGATGCCAACTTTGCCCATGAACCCAAGGGTGTCGGTGAACCAGATGGGAGGTTAGCCTGCCCTCACCTACTCGTGGTTCGGACTGCAACTCTGTATGCACACTGCTGACTTTAAAGCCAGCTTTCATATGCCACAGTCACAGCAGTCATAAACCCTGGCTCAGTTTTGGATCAGCTGTGAAAAATAATTTTGGTAAGACCAATATAGCCAAACATATTTTTAATGAAAGGTGTTTTAGAAAAGAGATAAGTAAGCCTCTAGTCTTTGTATATCAGAAAATGCCATAGAAATATGACTTCAGAAAACACATAATTTTTATTTTTCTCAGATCAAAATACATCTTAAAAAATACCCATGTTTTGCAGCTAAAGCAGATGATGATTCAGATGTTTGTTCTATACTTCTACTCCCTCAGACTCTGTATAAAAGAGTCGGAAATAGTGTTGTGGTGGGTTGACCCCAGCCAACAGCCAAACACCCACCCAGCTGCTTGCTCACTCCCCTCTCCCACAGGACAGGGAGAAAAAAGAAGGAAGGCAAGAAGACTCATGGATCAAGATAATAATAGTTTAATAGGGAAAGCAAAAGCTGTGTGCATAGGCCAAGCAAAATAAGGAATTCATTCACTGCATCCCATTAGCAGGCAGATGTCTGGATGCTTCCTGGCAAGCAGGGCCTCAGCACACATCGTGCTTGCTTGGGAAGACAAAAACCATCGCCAGGAATGTCCCCTCTTCCTCCTCCTCGCCCCGAGCTTTTCTTCCTGAGTGCGACATCGCATGGTATGGAATACCCTTCGGTCAGTTTGGGTCTGCTGTCGAGGGGGTGTCCCCTCTCAGCCTCTTCCCCACCCCCAGCCTACTTGCTTTTGGGGGTCTGGGGGAAGGAAGGAATCCTTGATGCTGGGCACGCACTGTTCAGCCACAGCCCAAACGTTGGGTGTTTGTTACCAACACTGTTTGAGCCTCAGACGCAAAGCACAGCAGCATACAAGCTGCTGTGAAGAAAGTTAACGCCATCCCAGCCAGACCCAGTACAATTGTTAAAATTGGTAGCACTTTATTCAGAGTTCAAATGAACGTAGATGACAGAAACAATGTCCTAGAGCATTGCCAGCATGTGTGTACTCTTGATACTACAGAATCGTTCTGGAGTCATCCATGTGATGAATTTCACACCAGTTTTGAATGCTTTCATTAGGTTGGGGGTTTTTTTATTATTATTATCTTGCCCTTAATGTTACCGATATTTCCAGAAATCTGCAGTTCTGTTTTATCCTGAATACTAAGCTGGACTTTGCAAGCAACTGCTTAAATTGCATAAAGCAAAAGGGTTATTTTGGGAAAACAGGCCCAGTAGACACCATACTTTTCTAATATAATAGCTATTCTACCTTTTTTTTTCCTCAGTTCTTGTGATTGCTAATGATAAAGGTCATCCTGACAGATGATAAAGCAGTTTTTATTTTCATAAGGATGACTTTAGTTTCATTTATTTGCTATTTTAACCATGTCAGCAGAAGTTGCAGACAGGCTTGTATGTGGCAAACTGCTGTGACTTTCCACTGCCAGACACTTTGTGAGCTTGTTTGCATAAACACAGGAACATATGACATTTATGTGCAGATGCCTCAGGTTTCCTCTTCACCAGTTCTCCCCGAGTGATTTGTCATTTCTTGGAAAACAGCATCCAAAAAAAAAAAAAAAGGAATGAAATAGGAGACACAGGGAGAGACTGTTGTTCAGTGTCTGCAATTAATACAAATACAAATATATCCTGTGACAAGTGAGACGTACAAGAGGAAGCAGTACTCATCTGCTTCCCTGCCACTGTGTGGCAATTGGAGAATGCAAGATTGCCACTGGTGACGTCTTTTGCAGGTATCTGTAATTTACTTCCTTTTGCATGCAGGTTTTTTGCTGTGGCTCTTAAAAAGGCACATGGCTTGAAGAGCTAATAAATAGAAAAATTCCCAAACTCAAGAGTTCACTTCCAGAAATGTCAATATGTTCTCCTTAAGATGCTTGTCTAAATCATGTTACTGCAATTCATTAAGATCCTATCAAAATAAATTTCAAATATAGGTGAGTGGAGAAAAATAAGCATGCTTTTACTGTATACATAAATGAGATATCTTCCAGAATACTGTGCAGTTAATCTGAAGTTAATATAAAGGTAGACTAAAATATGTCTAAAAAACCGCATACAAATAACCTTGCTAAGCCAAACTCTCAAGTGAACAAAACCATGAAGACTTATGAATAAGGAAAGAAAAATTATCCAGAATCCAGCTTGTAAGAACGTGACATATCTGTAGCAACCCTATCATTGTAATGAATGTTTTCTATCAGTTAAATGGATTGGACTTAGTCAGCTCACTAATGTACCAGGGTTGTGGGACATTTTGCATATCAGTTGTATAGGAACCATTGCTCTGCCTGGAGAAGATGTAGCTTATAATACTCCCCACCTTATAATCTACATTACAACTGAAGATAAGGTAGCTGTGGTGCTGTCCAATATAACACATACATACTCTCAGTCAGATGGCATCTTCCATCCAGCAAACAGCTGGGTTTTGGCCCAGCCCAGGTGTTAACTGTAAACTGGAAAGCAGTCAGCAGTCAGTTCTATTTTATATTTAAAAAAAAAAAAAAGCCAAGAGTTTGCATGACATCACTACAAACCAACCCCTAGCACACAAAAAGATTCTGTGCTGCAATATTATGCTATCCTCAATGAGAGTCACAGACAACTTCCATAGACATTCCACAAATGGAAAATAGTGGTTTTGAAGGATTTTAAGAATTCAAATGACCCCAAAGTTACTTATACATGTGGGAAGTAATAGGAACTCAAACCATTTTAAAGCAGCAGTTGAGAATGAAGTTTCCTTATTGACTTGACCTCTCACTATTATCACCTTATATCCAAAGATGGAAATTTTTTTGTACTATTAAACCAAGATCTTTTCCCTTCCCTTCCCTTCCCTTCCCTTCCCTTCCCTTTCTTTCCCTTTCTTTCCCTTTCTTTTTTTTTTTTTTTTTCTGAAAGCAAAGGCTGTGGCCATTTCATTACCCTGAAATCTGATGTTATGAGATATTGCTGTAATATTAGCAGTTTGTTCATTCTGAGAAATCCCTTGGGATAGAGTTGTTTGTTTAATTGTGGGACTCAAGCGAGCCTGATTAAAATATTAAATAAAAGCAAGACAATAATCTATTACTCTTTTCTCCTAATGGCCTGTTTTGGTGGGTGAATACTTTGAGGTATAATTTTTCTAATTTCAGTTCATGGAAGATTTATTTGCCTATTTATCCATTAATAGATGTCATGCTGAATTTTTAAACACATTGCACAGCTATGTTGGGACATTTGCTTTAGTAAAAACCTATCTCTAGACATCACAGAATATAAAAGTATTATAAATATGGTATTAATAAACAGAAAAGCATGATGGTGGGAAAGCAATGGGTTTTCACAGGAGGAAAAAAATTAGGTCTAGGTAGAGTGGTGGAAAGAGGTATTGCACCAAGTTGAGAAGTCAAGTCTTTTTTTCTCTGTTTATTCATGTTTAAATCACAAGCTGAAATGCCTCACTAACATTTTACCTTTACCAGTTCTGACCCTAAAAGACTTGGAAGGCTGTTGCAGCATCCAGCATTACACCCACTGGTTTCCCAAGGATTCCCTGGAGGACTGGATCAGACCCTGCATTTGGTAACTAGCATCTTTTTTTGTCTCCTTAGTGGCTGGATGTTGCATGCACACCTGCAGTGTTAACACTCATTTTAATGTTGTAAAACAGTGGGAAAGGAACAGGTACTAGTGTGAAATAGGTCTCACATGTCTGTATCTCATTGTGGTGAATCCCAAATGGATTTGCATGGGGTGGGAGTAGCTGAGGCTTACTTCTGTTATTGTTTAAAGTGCTTGCATTAAGATTGGATTAAAGATTTTGGAAGACAGTAACTACACAGTAGTTCAGATGCACAACGTGAGTACAATGACCTAATGTAATCTCTCAGAATTGTACATAACTGAACAGATTTATTCTCTCAGAGAGGAATACACTTTCCAGTAGGGAACTGACACTCCTTATCATTACCCTTTAGAAATAATTTCTTCTTTTGGTTTATTGAATCTAAATGTTTATACACAAAAGCCTGAGCCAGAAAACTTTCAGGATGCCTGTGTAAGAAAGATGAATGCAACAAAAAAAACCCCCCAACATTGCTGCAAAAAGGATGCCATCTACAACAGTCACTGGCAAAAACACCTCAAAGCAGACTTTGCCTCACACAGTCTAGTGAAAGAACAGATCACAAGGCCTAAAGAAACCTTTTACAAAGTTTGTCCTTACAGCTGGTCAAAATTTAAATACATATATATGTGTTTACACGTATACAAACATTTTAATGAGAAAGGCCAAACTAGGGGTGGCAGTGGAAAGGAAAGAGCATGTCTGCTGCCTTCCCACATGAGAGTATTGCACAGCCTGATGCCTGGAGTAATTCTGTGGGTCTTTAAGTTGAAAGCTGATAAGTCAGCCTGAATAAGGGAAGTGATTTGTGCCTTCATCTCAGTGTGAGTGCTTTCTAAGGTGGTATGTTGTTTCCTAAATGAGAATTGTCAAAAGGTCATAGCTTTTATCCTGGTGTGGAATAGAAAATATTTTGAAATTTCAAAGATTTCATGGGAGAGACAATTTGCTTTGCTGCTCTGTGTGGTTTTCCTGTCTAATTAAACCATGAATCACATAGCTCAGGTAATAACACATAGAGAAAGCTTTAATATTAATAATAAGTACTATAAAGTTACTAGTGTTTGTCAAGTTTAGCTTCCTGGGGATTTTGTTTGTTTATCCTGATATGAAACTTGAATTCATCTCCATGTTATTACTTCAGCTATTTTCAGTGAATGATTCTATAACAATTTCCATTTTCATTATTCCATTCTACAGTGGAAAAGAAAATAGGCATTGTCGTGGTTTAACCCCAGCCAGCAGCTAAGCACCACGCAGCCGCTCACTCACTTCCCCCCCATTCAGTGGGATGGGGGAGAAAATCAGGAAAAGAAGTAAAACTCGTGGCTTGAGATAAGAATGGTTTAATAGAACAGAAGAAACTAATAATGATAATGATAGCACTAATAAAATGACAGCAGTAGTAATAAAAGGATTGGAATGTACAAATGATGCGCAGTGCAATTGCTCACCATCTGCTGATCGACACCCAGTTAATCCCCAAACAGCGATCCCCCTGCCACCACTCCCCCCAGTTTATGTGACGTCCCATGGTATGGAATACCCCGTTGGCCAGTTTGGGTCAGCTGCCCTGGCTGT
>JAVJGG010000058.1:463841-485193 GCA_035590195.1 Aviceda cuculoides
GACATCTTTAGACTGTAAGAGAAGTGTTACAAAGCCGTGGTTAATAGTACTGTGGCTACCTACCTGTTTTTAATTTTGGAGACTTAAATCTTTATTTATATTTTATCTGGTGGATTGGAAGACATTACAGCTTGCATTTGCTCATTCTTTTCCCTTTAAGTCATTATGAATGTGTTGGAGTGACTCTTTCTTAACCATCTCTCTGTAGTCTGCACAAGCAAGAAGGTTTCGAGCTGAGAGATGACAAGAGATGAATTGTTCTTCAGCAGAGGGAAGGAGGGGTGAGTAGACTGACCCAGACAGGGGCTTAGCAGAATAAATTGGAATAAACCAGGCAGCAGATGCCACTGGATAATGCCCAATCCAGTAACAAACCTCTGGCCAGCAACAGGAGGCTACTGTGGAGGTTTTCCATGTTACCCATGCTTTCCACCATGGAAAAGAAAGCAGCGGGAAGAGTGTTCTGTGGTAGCACTGACGGCTCATTTGACATTGCCAGGCAGGTCAGTGCATGCATAAAATCTCTGACCCACTTTTTTTGGGTGCCAGGACACCAGGCTAGGCTCTTGGGAAGGGACAGTAGCTGGTGCCCTGTACCGGTAGTTTACACAGATGCTAATATGGATCTGTGTCAGCTGGAAAGGCTTTTCCACAACCTTTCCAAAACATGAAGAGAGATGGTAGGGGAGACAAGCTGCTGAGCGGGAGTAAAAGGGACTTCAGACAGAAGAATCTCTAAAAGGTTCAAAAGGAGGATGCCTTCCTTAAAATAAGTGTAAGATGAGTGATGACATGATTCCTCTGTATTGGAAGAAGGGAGGAAAAAAGTGAATTTCGAGGGTAATTTTTCTGGACTATTTTTCTTTTTTCTATTCAGTTTTCAAAACTGGCTTTGAAATATCAAGCTGTGATGCTGAAAAGCTTCCATAAAAGTACAGTGCTAGAATTACAGCATTGATCTGCCTCAGGGGACAAACTCACAACCTTTGTAGAGAAATGGTAAAACAGCAAAGTCAAGATGGCCATCGCAGTTACAGCTGCCGGGGATCTGTCCTAAAGAGCAGAGGCACTGGGCCACTCAGGTGGGGCCACTGGCCCACAGAGCAGCTGATAGAGTAGGAAAGGAAACCCCTTGTCTTATCCTTGAATGCTCAGCTGCCATTTGCATGAAATGCAGTTCTCTGTCAATGACTTGTGTCACAGGGATGAATTGAAAAACTGACACACTTGGCACAAAATTTGTGCAAGAGGTGACTATGCAGGGAAGGCAAAAACAACCAGAGAACCAGGAATTCTCCAGGCTAATTCATACACTAAATTAACAACCAGTGGAAGGTCAGTTGAGACCAACTTTTGATGAAATAATCATTAGTCAAAGTACATTTTTTCATATATTATTGTATAACATGCCATGTATTCCCTGCCTGAGGATTGTCACAAAGAATGAGGTGAACTTTAGGCCAGAATCATACTACACACCTGCCATGAAACTGTCTGCTGAAGCTTTAAAAGAGAAACACTTCTCCAAAAATCTACAGATACAGGACACTCTTTTCGTTTACTCTTTCCCTTTCCACAAAATCAGACTCTTAGATGGTGTGTATCTATGTCAAATCCACAGAAAAAAATAGTTGTTCATGCAGCCCTGGATTTCCACTCCTTCCTTAGCAGCTTTACCTTGTTCCTCCACCTTTCTTCCCCACAAAACTAACATCTAATTAATTTGCTTCTTACACATCTATTGGAAAAGTAAAGTTTGAGAGTAACTTGTAGGAGTTGTGCATGATAACTTATACAGCAGTTCTGGGAGAGTTTATAAGGTAAGTAGTGCATTGCAAAAAACCCCAGTTGTTTTGATTCAAAAGCTTGAGGAAACTGAAAATCCCAAAGGCATTTATGAAATTAAGAGCTAAAGCTCCAGTGGAAGTTATGCTTTGAAATGCTTTATGAATCTGGATGATGCCAAATCTGAGCCATCCCCTCAGGAGAGAGTGGCTCAAGAGACAGAGCTGAACCTGTGCAAATGGTGGTGACTCACAGGGCAATCTGAGAACAGTGGCATACAGAAGTGTCTGTCTGTCCCCAGCAGTTAGCCAGTGTTTCAGGACTCTCTGTGTTAGGAGAAACTGAGGGTGGAGTCAGATACTTGTTTTATGCAATCCTTTGTATAGGCAGAAAAAGTTCATATGGCCCAATCCCCCTAAACTCTGTAGCGAAATCAGTTGGAGGCACTTGCTTTGTCATCTGTTGCAAGTCTTTCTCTACTTCTACCAGAAGACTTATTTTTTCAGGAGTGCACTGAACTGCTTTTGCACTGTTTGTGCACTCTTTGTGCCGACTGTCTCACCAGCATCCACTCCTCCTTCTTGCTTTTCCTTGCTGTTATTTCTCTGTCTGCACTCAACATGTTTCTGCTGTTTAGCTTTCACATTCACATCCAACCAATCCCTCTTACTTCATGGCACCAAACGGTATTTGTTGAATTGTATTAGCTAGTCCCTGCCCACCCTTATGCAGTAGCTTCTTTTGTTTCAGCTATTCTTAACCTAAGGGGAATGTAATTGCCCTCTCATTTAGCCTGGAAGTATGAAATGGAAATATAACAACACAAAATGAGTACACTGGCAGATTTGGCATAAATTCTAGGTAAAAGCTGATTATCACGGAGACAAATTATCTAGCTGCAGGGACAGAGTGAAAGGGTTGAATTTCAAATTGAACAGACTCAGAATGTATTAAAATCTACTGGATTTGCAAACACCAGTGGAAATGTGGGGCTGTACCTACACAGGAAGAAAGGCGTGGGTTTATCTCAGATACAGACTTTATGTGTTTTATGACAAAATGTTGAATATGATTCAACACTTTGGGGAGGAAAAAGTTGTGGCAAAAGATGGGTCAGCTGCTCCTGTTCTATGAAAAGAGCATATATGAATTTCTTGTTAATTTGGTCATGCTAGCCAACTTCATGAAACAGTGCTTTCTTCCACCGTACTCAAGGTTTGTGTGGCAGAAAATCAGAGCTCGTACGCAGTCTGTTGATCTAGACTTTCCTCATGCCCTCCAAAAATGTCACAGTTGCAGATAAGTACTTCTCTGTCTCTATGTAGGTTGTAGAGAACTTTCACAGTAGTATTGTAGCAAGGAAAAACAGCTCTTACAGTATGATTGTTGTCAGAAAGACTTCATAGATCACAGTCAGGGCATTAATTTCACTGATTTGGCAATTTAGGGCAAATTCCCTCCTGTATATTAGTGTTTTGATCCGAAGCAACAGGGCAGTTTTGAAGGACTGTATCCTTGATTGTCCCTTTGTATCAGTTTGACTTGCAAAGCCATTTTGTTGCACGAGTGAGATTCCTTTCAGAAGAATTAAAGCTTGAATGACTGTTCTAGATGCACATCTTCATATTAAAACCACAACTGAACAATGCAGTCCTCACTGGGAATGGCCCAGAGCGATAGGGGACAAAAACAAACCCACAGACGGAGAAGCCTGGAGACTGTCTAGCAACAGACCTACAGAATCTGACTTCTCTCTGGAGAGCCCGTCCTTCTAGCTGGGCACCGCCACCGTTATCTCCCGCACAGCCGTTTCACACATTCGTCCTTTGAACCCTGTCAGGTACCTCTGAGACCCAGCAAATAGGATTTCTCTATTGGGTTTTACACTGTGGTTTTCTTCCCTCTCATCATTTGTGTTTTAATGTTCCGATTTTTGAAATTGCACATTTCCTTATCCTCTGGATAAGGTAAAATCTTATGCAAAATTCAAACAAGATTGATTACAAGACTCATCAAGTTTAGGACATTTGGGCCAAGCTGCAAAATAAAATCAATGCCAGTTGCTGCCTTTCATAATCTGTTTACTTCCTGAGTGTGTGATGCTATTAAAATGCTTCATCTCCAGGTAATCTTATTGGCCTTTGCATTTATGCTATGGCTGACAGGATTAGCTCTGAAAAGCACTTACATATTACCTGCGATATAAACAAGTAGATTAGTAGAAGGTGCTTTGGGCTGAAGTTTTTTTTTTTTTTTTTGTAATTTATGTACTGGATTCCAGGAGCAGAACACATCCTCTTGTACAGGTAAAACACTTACCACACAGGCAGATGTTTTGGAAAGAACCTACTCCTCTTCTCAAAGGCCTTTTTGAGCCCTTTCTGTGAGAAAAATGTCTTCTCCCCTGAATTTTCAGCAACAGACTATTTGAACACCTGGTGCCAGTGTAGCTTGTCCAGCAACGCACTCCGGAAAGTGCAAGGAAACAGGCAGGCACCAAGCTGACTTAATTTTCACCCACTCTGTCTATTTGTTTAGCTGGAACATGGAGCCATTTCCACAGTCTGAGTTTTATCCATCTGGTAAGTAAATTTTGCTGGAGACCCTAACTTTCCATGAAGAATACAATCGAGGAATTCAGGAAGCTGTTATTTTGCTAAAGATCACAATGAATACTTGCTAAAGTTGGGAGATATGACACATTATATATGTGATATGTGATACATGGTACATGATATTGTAAATATATACACCCAGTAAGCCACATCTCCCAAGTATATATTCATGTAGCTAGACAGATCGATCTTCTATATATACAAAAGCATATGGGGGGGGAGGAGGGGGGATGTTATGTGTGTGTGTATGTATATACACATGTAAACTAGAGAGGGGACTCTGCTAAGGGCTTCATTTCTATTAGTCTGGTACTCCTTTTCAGCTAGTCTTTCTCTGTAATATAATATGTAAGTTGATATCCTTGACATTGTCATAATCAATATTCACCAGTCTAACAACAAAAGGGGTATACCTCTCACTCCAGTAGTTTTGGTCGTACTGTTGTACCAAAGGTTCATTAAAGCTTTTCTCTTATTGATTTTCTTATGTTTATCAGCAGAGGTATATTCTTCAGCTTAAGATACTAGGTGATATCTGAGCATTTGGTTCTTGTGACAAGGTCTGTTTTCTAAAACAGGATATTTATTTTTCTGCAGTGCTAAGCATTCACCCTTTTGTCACTTCCTTGGCTTAGATTGCTGGGGTTGTTTTGAGATCAATTTTCATCTCCTATTTAAATTATACGACTGCTGGTTCAAATCCAGCTTGGGTCAGTAATTCTGCCATATACATGAAACGAGTTCTCGGCCCGAGCCGATTATTCCTGTTGGAGAGGTTGTGATGCTACAGGGAAACAATAGCAGTTCCTTTGGCATCCTTCCTGCGAGCCTCACTGGAGACATTACTGAAGAGGTGTACAGGATGATCCCTCCAAGTCAGGACTGAAGATTGCGATGCCTTTATGAAAGCTCTGTGGAAAAAAAAATAAATACGCCTTTCACTGCAAAAGTGAACGAGTTAATCTACATACGAATAATGAGTCAAAATTCTTATTTGCTTACAGATGCAATCTATTTTAAAATTAAATTTTACAAATAAAAATGGTGACTTGTCAGCCATGACAAATCATGAAGGAAAATAAGAATTATTGGAAATTAAAAAGAAGCACTTAAAACTCTCTAACATTAGCAATGACCCTCTGTCTTTTAATGTTTTCCTCCTCACTTTAAAGAAACTCTTTGTTCTACACTGACATATTTTGGTTCCAGCCAGGTACAGTGGCAAGCAAGAGCTGACTGATTTCTGTGACGCAGGTGATTAGGTTAGTAAATGCTGACAAGCTTTATTCTGTGACTGATTTTAACCTGGAGGGGTCTCTACTCTTAGAGGAAATCTTAGTCGTGATAGCACTTGCCTAGGCAGCAGGAAGCCCTTTTTGTCAGATGCACACCTCAGATTAAACCTGAAGACTCTTTTTCTTTTTTAACATGTGTATTGCCAGTGCATGTTTTAACTTCCCGTCCGAGGCATGTAGTTTTGCCGTTGTGACAGTGGGTAGCGGGAATGGAGAGCTGCTAGCCCTTTCCTAATGGCGAGGCCAGTGTCAGGCCGCGATTGCAGCAGCGCTGGGCAAGGGGAAGCTGCCACCCGCCCCTCGGCCCCGTGGACGTCCTTGCGGCAAGATGCCGAGCCTCTGCCGAGCCGGGGCCAGTCCTGCCCCTGGTCCCCACAGCTGCCGGCGCGAGGTGCTCGGGCCACCATGCCGGTTCGGGTCGCCTCCCGCCCAAGGGCCGCCCGAGGGGCCGGCGGCCTGCACTGGACGCGAGCGGGGTGTCTCAGTGGGGCGGAAGGCCTTCTTTCCCAGAAAGCCGGGTTGCCGCGCTCCGCGGCGCGGCGAGGTGCCGTCGGCTCGAGGTCTGGGAGCCGCGGTCGCGCCGGGGGTGGGAAAGGAGAGAGGTTTAGTGTCAGCCGCCCCCCCCGCCAGCTCTCTCCGTGCCGCAGCCTGGAGCAGCCTCAGGGCCACCCAATGGCGGCCGGGTGGGCGCGAAGGCCGATTCCCCCTCCCCTCCCAACATGGCGAACCGGGGGGCTGTTCGGTACTGGGGGGGGCAGAGGCAAGTTTGACAGCATGGAGAGTGTGCTGCCAGCAGCCGTACACCCAAGAGGGGCTTTGATGCATTTCCGTGAAGATGGGGAAGCGAAGTGGAGCTGATAATCTGCCCTTTTGCACGATGCTCCAGAAGCTACCTGGGTATTCACTAACTTGAAAACCAACGTGGGATCTTAATAAATATATAATGAAATAAGCCTTGTACCATTTATAAGTAATGAAAATGGAATGTGCCTGATAACGTGAACCCATCAGTAAACAATAATGCTTTAAAAGGACACTGCCAGAGTCGATCGGCCACAGATTTGAACTTTTATTCCTGTCTCTCTTTCTAAGAGCATGTAGATCTCATAATATCAACTTACATGTTTGGAGCAACCTTATCTTTCTGGAGCAAATAAAGCAGCGTTGGTTTTGCAAGGAAAAAAAGAAAAGATAAGTCAATATTAGCATTTCTGCAGTCATGAGCTTTCCAGCAGAATAATGAATAAGGTATAAATCAGCAAACAATATAAAAAAATTCATATCCAGATTTTTACTAGAACACTATAAAACGTACAAATAAAATGTCTTTTCATGTTTTGAAAAAGGACTTCAGGTTACTCACTGAAACTGTAATGTCATACTTCAGGCCATGCCCATTCTCAATCTGATTCATGAAAGAAGCAGTGGGGTTTTGTGTCTTCATGAAAGAAAGACACTTCATCAGCTGTCTTCTTCTGAATCTGATTGCACTGTGTGCAATGGAGTTGATATTCTGACACTTTCTAAGGGTGGCAGAATCTGCAGATGAAATATAAAGACCAAAAATATAAATGAGGAGTAGTTTGGGAGCATGTGATTAATTATTTAGCAGCTGAAATAAATAACACAAATTTATATTGCCACTACCTAGTAGCCTGAACTTTGTTGCAAAGCTGAAATTGGAGACAGAAAATTGGATAAATTTGGATGTGAATCTTTGTGTAAAAGGTTTGGCTAGATTTGTCTTTGAGCGGGGAGGGGGGGATAATTTTGGAAGAAATAGGAAGCATTTTATAACATTTTATCTGGTTTCCAGCAGTCTATATGAAGGGAGAGCTTCTTTTCATGTGTTAAATATTGTAATAGAAGGCTTCAGGAGCAAATAGAATATGATTATTTACTTACTTTTAAAAATAACATCAAAGTAGAAATTTAGAGAACTATTCAGATTCAATTATTGTAGAGTGGTAAGTAAACATATAATCAGATACGGGTTTCAAGATGCATTTTCCCTATTTTTATACCTAGGAAGTAAAAAAAGGCCAATTCTCACCTCACACAACTTCTTTGTTGAATATACATGTGAGTACTTTGTATGCAAGGAATCATTCTTTCAGCCATTCTGCTGAGAAGTGGAGGTTTTTAAAAGGAGTGCTTTGCTGGCTGTAGTGATAGCAGAGCTATCGTTCTGTTAAAACAGGAAACAAGAATTATCATTAGTCAATAAAGTTTTAAACAGGATCACTAATGACAAAGAATGTCAAATAGCCATTAAATTTCCGAAAATGAAAACCACCTGTCCCTTACCCTTTCACTGAGTCTAGCTCAACGTGTCATTTTAGCGTTCTGTCAAGCTACATCAGTCACTTTGCATTACGCTACTCCCACAACATCGAGAGACACGGCAGGCTCTGCCCCGGCTCAGCCTTTCTGAAGCTTTTTGAATGACCAATTTTCCATCAACATTTTTAGTTCATGCTAAATTAGAGGCCTGATCCTGCAAATCTTATGAATACATTTCAATTTTAAGGGCTTTAATAAACTCCTACTCTGTCATTTCCCAGGCAAACTCCCATTGACTTCCCAGGAGGCTTGCCTGACTGACAACTGATTAAGCACCGAGTAAAAGCTTCAGGGTTTAGTCCACTATTTTCAGTGTGACTGATAAGAACTATTCACCTGAATAAGGGAAGGAAATATACAACATCAGGTCGTGATTCTGTAGGCATTTGTCACCACACCTACAGCTCACAGCTTTGAATAACTCCAGGGACAAAAGTCTCACATCATTCTAGTTGCAAATGTTGTTATTTCTATCTTAAAAATAGTTCTATTTTTTAAAATGTTAAGGAAGATACATATTTTCTTTTCAGAGGAAAAGGGGATGTTGTGTCAAAAGGCCTGAAATGTCTTGCAAGGCAAAAGGCAAGCAAGCTCCAATGAAAAATGTCTTGTTGGAAATGTCTAATTGCTACATAAGAAGTATTCTTGTTGCAATATTTTGGTATTTCTGCAATATCTCTCTGTTTTAAGCAGAGGAAGAGGTATTCTCCTTGCTTGTGTACAGCGAGCAAGTTTCCTTGCTTCTGATAGATTTTGAATGGACAAATGAATTAAGGAAAACAAAACTTTTAAAAATGTGTATTAAAATGAAGATTGATTGAATTACAGCTGTAAGTCATATACAGCTCTCAGCTTTTCCATATGAAATTTAAAAAAAAAATGGTGTTTTGGCAAAGCTGTCCCAGGTTTTGGGCTAGTAAAGTCTCATGTTTCTGCTATACCTTTCCTAGGAAGAGAAACACTACAATCAAGATAAAAGATAAATAGTCCACATTATTTATTTGTCCAAAGTTTGTAATTTTAGGTTAGATAGTGGTGAGAACAGAATTATTTTAATAGGTTATAGAAGCAACTACTCTTAAATTGAACACCAGGCTGTTCTGTCAAGTGTAAAAATCTCTCATGAAATTAATTAAAACTCAGGCTGCTGCATTTTTCACTGCTAGTTTGAGCAGCATTGACTAGCCTTGATTAGCCCAGAATTCATTGGATCATTTTGGGCAGTGGTGTAATTTAGAAGCTTTCAAGATTTAGAAAGTGTAAAATTTTTCTGTGTGAATTATTTTAGACTAGGAATTATTCGAAAGGTTGAATACCAGCTCCAGGTAAGAATTCAGTGTGGTCTTTCCAGTAAAAAAAAAATCGTAAGCTCAAGTGGCGTATCTGATATTCTATGTAGATCGGAAACTGTCTTCCATATGTCAGCTTTACAAAGGGAACTGTAGGAATTTAAGGATGATTACAATGTGTTAGAAACAATGATTGGTACACATTATAATGTCAGTTATCTGAAAAAAAAAAAAATGCTGACAATTTACAGGAAAAACCTTCCTGTTCTAGCATTGGAGGCACTGAAATGTCTCTCCCTTGTTGCTGTTTTTGTCTTTTCATTGTTTTGCTATTTCAAGTCCTTAAATAAAAACTAGTTATTTCTGTTATTGCTTCTTGCCAAGTGTAAGGATCTGCTAGTTCAAACAACATGAATTTAATAAAAATATTGATGTTAGACAGTGGAACCCAGTGATGGATATTTTAGACAGAGGGCTTTTTTCATTCTTTTCCCTGTCCTTTTTGCATGCATGCAGTAGTATTAGTCTTTATTTTCAGTATAAATCAAAGCATTATCAGATTGTGACCTCAAGGATAGTTAACCAGGATAAAGACTAGGAAAGCAGTATTGTACATTTAGAAGCCTTAATCAGCACAGTGCAGCAAAGTAATGAGAATTACCTTCAGTCGTAGACCAGCGGGCAGTAGTATTTGAGAAGCCAGGAAAAAAATCTTGCAAAGTCTTTATTTAGTTTCTTTTAAGTATTTGACCATTACAACCATTTGTTAAAAATATCTTTTTATTCATGAAGTACACAGAGGATATATCTTTATAAAGGAACATAGCTCAGTAATGAGAATGTGAGATTGTTTTAGACTCCCCTTCACATCTTCTAATTTCTGATAGGTTCACCCACTTGACAAGAAACAACTGTCTTTTGCACTAAATGGAAAAAAAAAGTCCAAAAATGGATTTTCAGACTGCAAAAATCCATTATGGTAATTTAGTCTGACCATCCACATAAAACAGATTGGATGATCCATAATTATCTTAATCATAACTTCTGGCTGAACTATAGGACATATTGCTCAAAAAAAGATCTGTGGCCAATCTGAGAACAAGCAGTGATGGAGAAGCAACTATATCCAGAGGCAAGTTGTGCTCATGATTGATTATCCACACTGTTACAACCTGCATATTAACTCTCATTTGAATTTGCATAATTTCAGCTTCTAAATACAAATCTCAAGGTATTATACATGGTTGCAATATTACCTTTGATTTCCTGTCTAGACACTTCAGATTGCAGCTGGCCAGACTGTTCCTTCTGAACAGTCATCAGGTATGCCACTGTTCACTGTTTATAGGTGAGCATTGATCATTATTTTTATGGATTTGTAGTAATTGCTTAACAAACGAGAACCCTGGACTTATTTGAGCTGAATGTTACTGTGCAAATGCAGGTCTCGGAGTGTTTTTCCTCACTTCGCCTTTCAGTTGCAGCATCCCCGTTTCTCACTGTGTGATCGGTCACATCATTAGATATTTTAACAAAGATGTGACATGCATAAATGCTGTCATTCCTGCCTCAATGAGCTTATGAATGAGTCTCTGATGGGAATGTAACTGTAGGGCTTGACAAAACAATAGACCAGGGGAAACACCAGTAAGATACAGGACACAACAGGGTGGGTTATTCCTGTAGGTAAATGAAAATAAATATGCAGAACACAAGGCTGTTTCAGGATTTTGCGTACTGATAGGTAGGTTTTGCACGAATAAAAACTAGGGGGGTTGGTTAGCATAGAGAAAACATTACAGTTTGGGGAGTGGGGAAGGAAGCATAGAAATAATTTTCAAACCAGCCTAAAAGAGACAGTGTGAAAGCTGACGTCTTCGGAGTGGACCGTGCAAGGGTGAGATGGAAAGAGGCTGTCCATCAAAAGCACCACACAATACACAGCAAAGAGAGCTATGTATACAGATTGCCTGCCGACAGTGCCTATCTCTCATCGTTAGAGAGGCCCACAGAGGGAGTGTGAAGTGGCTACATTCCTAATTTAGGCTTCCTCAGTAATCCCATAATTACACAAGATGAATTCAGAACCTTGTGCCTTTTAATAATGCAGGGCTAGCTGCAATTTCACCCTGCAGGCAGAGACACAGCAGTGTGAGGACCAGCTCAGACCTCGGCAGGGAACATCCCCTTCGGCTGTGCTGGGAGGCTGATCCCCCTGCCCAGGTTCTGCCCCACGCCACGGGCAGATCGTGCTGCGTTTGAGGCTGAGACACCGAATGTGTCACTGGGACAGGGAGTTTGCTGCGGCATCATCGCTGTCCTTCTGTCACACCACCCTCTTCGCCACTCCTGCCCGTGCTGGGTGATGTATCTGAGGTTCCTTGAAAGCCACTGGCGTTCATTCCCACTTGCTTTTTTTCTCATCTCAGAATATCCACGTCCTTAACTCACGCAACCAAACAGCACACAGTGTCCAGGTGAAAACAGCCTGAGTGTGGCTTTCTGTTGTTTGCTCAGAAATGCCATCTTCATGTATGAATTTCCAGCTCTGTTCCGATAAAAGCACTTCTCCAGGTGAATTAAAATTGATTGCATGAATATTCATAGGCAAAGAAAAAAACATTAGTCTATACATAACAGGATTGCACATACTTGTTTGCAAATAGATTTTCCTAAGTATTAACCCAGTTCCTCTTGAGAAGATAAAATCACCACTCTCCTTTTTCTCTCTTCTGTAATAAAAATCTGCCTATATCTTACATTCCCTTTATGCATTTCCACTGATATGTCCCCCATCACCATGACCATCACTGCGTTATGCCGTGCAATACTGTCAGTATGGCAGGCATAAAATTGTTCTTATGCTCAGGTTTCATACAGGAAATTGATGTTAAATGACTTGTCGAAGAATGTTCTAAATGTCTGGAGCAGAACAAGGAATTAAACTCAAATCTCTCACTTCCCCTGCCAGCGACATCTCCACTAGTTTTTTTATTGCATCTAGTATATTTGATAAGACCTCAGCTTTCTCCCTGACACTTTATTCTGCCAATGGAAAATAAATAAAGTGCATTTTTAGCCTGCTATCCTACCAAAGCCAAAGTTATCAAACACTACAGTGTTCTGCTGAGCAGTCTTTTCCAGAGCCAGCAAGCCAGAGTTAATGTACTGGGCAGTACAAGAAACAAGTGTGCAGATATTGCGGTGTGCGTAGGAAATGCCAGAAGATGTTGTATGCATTGCAAAGAAGGCAAGAGGTCCTAGATTTAAGTGCAGGAGGTGGTATAGAAACAGCCAGAGATAATTAAACCAAGAGAGAAGGGGATGTAGCACTGCACTGACTGTTCAGCCTTTGTACAGGAAACAAAAACATTGCTTGACTACCAGCAGGAATCACTGGAAAGCAGGCTTCATCCCTGGTGGTATACACAGAACTACTGGTTAGAATGTGGGGTGCTCGCACGCTCTTCTGAGACACCGATTAACTGGGGGTGCTGATCTAGTGCTGATGCATCACGTCTAGGAAGAGGAAAGAGAGCTAATGGTACATATTCTAAATGCAAATAAATGTCTTGGCTTTTCTTTTTTTTCTTCTTTCTTTCTTCCCCAAAGTTACTGCTGTTCAGGTAAGGATGAGTTTGCCCTTAACCTGTAATTCAGTCCATTTTTCTTTTCCAGACCACTGGATTATAGCAAGGTCAGATAGCTATCTCTAACTTGTTTCTGACATCTTACTAGTCTTCCCCATGACTGAAAAAAGGAAGTTTATTTTAAGGGAAGGAGAGGGTGTTCTCCAATACCCACAGCTTGTTCACATTATAGAAGCAAATTAGGGCAAAAAGTCAGGAATAGGTTTCTCAGTTACTTTAAGAGTAGGTTTGAAGCCGCATGTATGCAAGGCAATAGTGGTAACCTGTACTGTCGATAATAACACACTCAGAACCATATAAAAGAACTGTTTTAAAGTCACAGCACAACTACGTGTGTAAAAAGTTGCCATGTCATATTACGCTATTTTTTAATGCATTTTTCATAAAATTGCAGAAGCAGAATTCACCATTGTTAATAAATTAGTCACTGAATCCCTGGTTCTTTTATAGTAAACCCAGCAAATATCCCAAGAAGCTTTCTTGCCCCAAATGGAGTGCTCCTTAAGATCTCTGAGAAGTGACAGGAATTTGCAGATTGACACCTGACAGCTTTTATTTGCAGCAGAATCCATTTTTCCCATGACCAGTTCATGATAGCAGTTCCAGGAATAATGTGTAGGACAGAAACATCTTGCACAAATGGCAGTACTTAATCTAAAAGTGTAAAATAATAGGATTTTGTTTCATTTATCCTCACCTATAAATCCTTCAAATTATAAAGAGTCATTTAAATTGAGCCAAAAGAATGAAGGGATCAATATTATTTCAGGTATCAGGAAAATATTTCTGGAATTGCATAAACACAAAATCTCACCCATATAAAAACTTGCCTCCCTTATCTCTTATCTTCTTTGATCACTGACTGATTTATTTTTAACATGATGGGCTTAATAGTACATAGTTTGTTTATACAAGCTAATATGAATTCAGCTACATGGGCTCCAATGAACAGATGTTCTTTACTCTGCAATGTTGATGAGAATGTTCATCAATAAATGGATAGATTTATTCCTGAAAAGTGTATTCTGGCATTTGTTTTATTAAAAATAATTAAAGCAAGGCATTTCTTTTCATTTTGGAGTTTGTTTACTTGTTTGTGTGGTTTAGGCCCCATATAAAAGTCTGGTTCCCTTTTTCTTGTACTAAATGAAATTGTTTCAAATGTGCCTGTCACGCAGTGACAGACTATTGCAATATACTTCTAATGAGGGAGCTAAATACATTAAATAACTTTCTGACGGATTTTTTTGTTGTTGTTGGTTGCACAGGTATTTGTTATTGTTTCTCTTTTTTTTTTTTACCTATTGAGTTCAAATTGTCAAAACAAACAAACAAACAAATCCTGAACCTATGAAATAAATACTAACCCCATGTGAAAAAACTACCTAATGCAGGGGAAGGAAAAGACAAACAGTGCTTTTAAAGTCAATTTTACAAGCGGTGACCTCGACATTTCTTCTTTACTTGATTGAAATAGTCTGTTTAGAATGTATTATGGAAAACGCCTGACCTGTGAACTAAACCAAACATGCTGTAAAAATAGTGGGTTCCTTACTAATGTAAATTAGCAAGCCCAAATATTTTGTTGCACAGGGGTCAGTTGGAAACGCTGTAATCTAATTACTCTTCAGTTTCATTTACGTGCACAGACATTTGCTCCTGTAACAGGGAAGACCATTTCTTTTGGCAGCAGCCAAGATGTGGAAGCCTCCAGTATTTGCAGGCTGATAATAGGACTAATGTGCTGGCGCCCTGACAGAGGGCACAGGAGGGCATGCTATTAGATAAGTGTTTCTGCTACATTACCCAGGCAGCATTGCCCTTCACAGAATGTTCCAGCCATTGTGCAGTTTGATATCACACAGCTATAGAATGCTAATGCCAACATAATTATGTATTTTGGCTTCCTTTTTGGCAATAGGCTGTACTTAAGCAAAATTTAGTACCATCTTATATGCTCCTACAGCTGGATAATTAAAGGGCATTTCAGTTTTCAGAACAGGGAACTAACGATATGAAGATCGGTGGCTATTTAAAGAGTTATTCACTGTGCTTAGGGAGTCCTGACAATTAGGTCTGTTTTCAGGCACAAAATATATTTGGTAACAAAAGAATGACAATTCAGCGTAATTTAGCCAAATTTATTTCTCCTAGGTTAGTGTGTGTGCCACATAGGCTTCCTTGTATTTTCCCCTGGCAAAGAAAACGCTTGCTTTTGAGTAGAATTTGCAGGTGCATAGCTTTAGTTTGAATGTGTGACAAACATTATGTGATAGAGCTCCAGGAAACTCAGAATTAAGAGTGCATTTTCACAAAATGACACAGACCGGTAGTGAAGGAACAACGAGACACTTGCTCCTGTCCCAGAGGTATATGATGTTCTCACTGATCAATTTAAGGAAGCCTTTGTGCAGTACAGGATATCTTAAAATGAGACAAATCTGCAAAGAAGGTGAAAGTATTAACTTGATTTATGGACCAGCTTTCTGACTTGTCCTCATGGGCACTCAGCTAGAAAGTTATTTTCAATTCTTATCTATGGGTGAATATCAGTATAGAGATGTAGAACACAGCTGGGACCTGCGTGTGTACTAACACGCTCTGAGCAAAACATGGGCCCTAGGAACTAATTCAATCCCGATAGCTGGCTTGGCCATGAGTGTGTAAAGGAAAGCCTAGGTCGGATTCTTGTGTCAAACTAAGCGGTAACTCACGGAGCAGGACTTGAGTCACCACCACGCAATTACAAAGGTTTTGAGACTGATTTAAAAACATTAAATTACCATGAGTTTAGCAGCACACGGCGCTTCTGCATGTGAATCGCTGCATTCCAAAGGAGGAACAGAGGCCATAGGCGTTTTGAGTCTGCTTTTCCCCGCACGGCGGCAAGGGCGCGATGTGTCGGCGTCGTATTCCTTGCGAGCACGCGGCACCCGCGGCCGCTCCCAGCGCCGAGGAGGGGCTGCCTGGCAGCTCCCCTCCAGCCTCGCTCCCCAGCCTCGCGAGCTTCCCGGGGAGCCTGGCCGTAGCCTTAGAAGGTTCCCTGGCTTCCAATGAGCCGAGTAAGCCGCGGATGACAGCCTGTCACACAAAGCAGCTGCTCCTTCCCGCTCCCCTCCGAGGCTGGCTCCCGACCCCAGATTCTTGCGGCATTCCGACCCGTGGTGTTTACAGGGAGGGAGGGCCGGGAGCAGGGGGCCCAGGGCACAGCCGTGCCCCCTCTGCCTCTTTGCCACTGTGGGCGGTGAGAGCAGGCTGCGACGGGACGGGTTTTGCCACAAAATCGCTCGCCTGATTGCAAAAGGAGTCATTATGCTCAGCTTCTCTGTGGCTCGGTATCTATTTAGAATGTAAATAAATAACACATTCCCCCCTCCCACCCCCAAACTGGATCTGTAGCCTATGGAGGTTCAAGTGACAAAGCATTCCACGCAGCAAGGTTTGTATATCCTGGATTTGGATCCGTGTATTCACAGCCATATTCCGCATGGAGGCTTGGTCGCAATGGATCTTAAAGTAGCTCTTTCTCATGCAGAACTATTAGAATTGGTATCTTATAGCTGCTGTCCTCAGCTGTTCAGTCCTGTGGAGAAGTGTTTAAAATGATTGCACTTCTGCCTTCTTCATTCTTACGCTGTATGATTTTTGACACACAGCTTACCAGAAACAGTAAGGTATAACTCATCAAATAACAAAAGGTCTTTAATTCTGATACCTAAAGGCTATCGGTGGTATGCAGTTTACTTGGCACTGATGGATGGAGTAAAATTATGTGGTCAGCTCTAAGAATCAGCAATAAAGTATTTTATACTTATATATTTATAACAGGAAGCCACGCTCACAAATTCCCTTTGAAAGGGGGAATCAGTGAGTGATTTACCTATTCTATGCTGGGTAAAAATTCCTAGGAAAGCACAGCAGAAATGGAAACAAAGTCACCAACTGGTAAACTCTAATGAAATACTGTTTCTGAATATTGTTATATCAATGATCAATTTTTATCACACTTAATAGCAGCCATCGTCAAATATGGAAGTGTGTCATTTATTGTGTATATCCATTTACTCACCCGTGGTTCTGAGAACATTAAAAAATTAAGGATAATTAATTAGGGACCACACAGTATCTCATTTTTAAAGTTTAGTCTTGTGATTTTCAAAAGAAGCCACACTCCCATGCACCTGCGGCCTGAAGAGGGAAAGGAGCTCCGCACAGCGACAAGGGTTGCTTCAGTCCTAGCAGCCGCAGGAGGGTCTCCTGTTTCCTTCCAACACCTCTCCCACTCCTGTTCTTCCCTGCTCCTCTCCCCCAGTAAATCTGGTAGCAAGTGCAACCCTCTGAGCAGATGGGTAGTAAATACAGAGCTGGAGATTATGTCTCACAATTAAAATAAAAGTGTCTGACTCGTCATCATGAGTTACATTATCTAAAGACCTCGTACTGGGCTTCTCTTTTAAATGCCTACATTTTCTCAGTGTGCACATTTTTTCCTGACTAACCTTTTAAGAAAGCACAGTGTTTAGAGATACCCACGTTTCGGAGTGCCAGACTTGATACCATATAAGGGTCTGTTTTACGGACGGAGCCAAGAGCTCTCCCTCTCAAGGCAGGCCCCTCGCAGCAGCCCCGGGGTGGGCACGGGCTCCCTGGTCCCCGACCAGCATTCCAGCCCCCGGCTCACACTTTATCTGCGCCAGCAACTGGGTGCACACAAGTGTTAGGCAGTACACCTGCAAAACCAGTTGGTCCCTATAAATTTTACAAGTGCAAATTCTAACACTTGCATGCCCCGCTGCTGCTGCTGCACTGCCAGCAGCATTTACTCTCACAAACCGCAGGGAGGTTCGAGTGTAAAAATTTGCTGTAGCGCATTTACGAGTCAATGCTCAACCCAGTACCAAAAATTCTGCCATAATGCCGTTATTAGAGTTCCACACCTTGCACCATTCTACACCGATGCTAATAGTGCTCATGCTGAATTGGTCTTAAGCAAGGGAGGCTTGTAAGCTTTTTTCTAGATCTCATGAGGTGGAAGGTATCGCCACCGACAGATTTTGTATTTGGTTTGTGTTTACTGAAAACAAGAAGTCTGTTAACCTTGGCAGAAATCAATAAGATTTATCCCCCCAAACCAATGAAATGTGACACACTTAACTCCCCAAAACTCTTGGCAGTATTTCATAATGAAGTATGTCACCACATTTTAGGTTTCTGAGCTGTTTTGTCTTGTTTTCTTTACTGACTTGATGTTGCTCTAATGCTATTTGCAGATGACAACGTTAGATAAATTTAAAGGCTATATGACTTAAAAGTTCCATGATATAGTTTTCCTGGCCTGAGAGCCATAAACAGAACTGAGAACAGGAATAAGCCTTTTATGAAAGTAGAATTCATACCTGCCAGCCAGCTGAAACTGGGAGCAGTTTGTTCCCAGATTTATTTTTTTAATTGGATACAGTTTGAGCAGATGCCTGTAAAGAGCCATTACATGGTAGCTACTTAGAAGGACCCTGTGAGGCACTGGAGTGCTGCTACAAACAGAAATTTAAAGGGCTAAAGACACACTTTTAATAGACAAGATGGCTGTAAAAGACATAAATACATTTTGCCGTACCATTCTTTCCTTTTTTAAGAGAAAGTGAAATCTAGAACAAAAACTATAATAAATATCAGCAATATTCAATCTCCTCTTCTGCCAGTGTCGAGCCACAGAAAGCACCTGGGAAGAGTTCAGCACCAGACAGCTTCCTCCACCACACGCGTCTTTGCACTTCCTTTTCTGCCCTATCAATACTACTTCATCATTCCAGCTACAACAGTAGTAGCTAACCCCCACTGACTCATCCCAGAGTCTCTTAAGTTTCTTTGCCCTCTTCGGCCTTCTTATTCTTAGCTCTCCTCCTCTCTGGTTGGACCTTGGTAACTTCTCATTGAGAAGTTCAGCATAGACCTGCTGTCACTGCTTTCCTCCTCTTTCAACTCCTTTTCTAACTGTCTTGTTGCTCTGCACGCTCTGGTGTCCTGACTCCTCCTTGCCGTTCTTGCCTCAGTTTTCTGCTCTTCACCTCCTAATAGGTTTCAGGCCACCCTGGCTCCTGACTTCCACCTGCCCCAGTGCCCTCAATGATATCTGTGTGTCTCAAGAAGTCTCCAGCTGAAGGAATCACCTGCATATTCAAACACCTTATGCTTTCAGTATTTGCTTCGTTATAGCCTTCTCCTTGACTTCTGGACTCCCATGCTACCTATGCTACCTTCTCCTGGTTCTCTTCTTCAATCATTTGAGATGTGGTTGCTTCCCTCCCATCTTCTCTTGGTACTCCATACGGCTCATACTATGGACTATCATTTAAATTTAGTCTGTTGGCTATTGTTCCTTACCTTAATTGTAAAGATGTTTAATTCATATTCAACCTCCATAGTAAAATATCCCCAACACAGTTATCTCATTTGCAAACTTGATTGGATTTAAAACAAAAAAAGTTGTTTCAGAACTGCAAAACTTAACAGAGGTAAACACTCTAACATACTACTTATATAGCATGTTTACCATTGCTCTCAGAATAAATCAGAAATGTTCTGCTGCCTGTCATAGGTACTATAGCATTGAACTGCAAGCATCAAAGGGTATTCGCCTTATCTCAAATGGCAGAGGTGTGCTATTTGTAATCTATTCCTGCTCTCCTCAGAACTCCCTCCTCTGCTGATGGTACAGGTTTTAAAGTCTTGTATGAAAAAAAGTTTTGCAGACTTTTCTCTTGATGGCTTCTACACATTTGGATTTCATGTTTGGCCCAATCTTACCACATCAAAATTAGGACAGAGTCGGGCACTGTCTCAGCTGGGAGGCAGAAACCAATAGCTGACAGCTGATAAAAAGCAGCTTCTTAAAACTACCTCCTACCTGCTCCTGAGTGTGCAAGCACTGTATGTCTGTTCCATTTAGAATTCTAACAGCTCTAAAGAGCCAATTGTTTAAGCTAATCTGTTTGCCTTTCCACTGGATCAGAAGGGACAGAAGGAAAGACTCACATCTAGACTTAGCACTCCTGTGCTCTGGCGGGGTGGATGAGTGCCATCGGAACGTGCCACCATTGCCGGCCAGACCTCCCCCGCCAGGTTTCATTTCCATGGGCAGGCAGGAGAAGGCTGGTGTGCAGATCTGGCTTTGGTGCAGAATTAGGAGTTAGGATATGGACAGAGCACATACCCTGGCTCAGACACATGGAAACGCTCGCAGATCTGGGAATGCAGGTGTAACTGCAGCCATTAAATTGTCTCAGCTGAGGTGCAGGGAATCTTGGCAAACCTGGAATTTCAGCTGTTACTTTCCAGCTCTCCCTCCAATTTTCTTTCACCGGTTCAGGGGGTTCCACGCTAGGCTGCACCACGGAGAGGGTTCCCCTTTGGCCGGGTTGGCTGGCTCCTTTCTGATCGCCAACCTCCCAGATGGAGAGCTAAGAGAATAAATGGTCAGCAGGGCAGGATACACACTGAAGGTCATCCTGGATATACCTGACTATCCAAGCACCCAGGGATTGACAGGGTCACTTGATGACCATCAATTATTACAACATTTAAAGAAGGTCAGAGAAGCCCTGGAATATCTGCTTCACTGACTGAAACACATGTTAACAGCCTGAAACCCAGTATAATGAGAGGGCAGCCAGGACTCCTGTGACTTTCACAGTTGAACCCTGCCAAAGTGAACCAGACGGCAATTTAAATAAAAAGAGGGGGAAAGAGAAATTCAGATGTAATCTTCTTCTGGGAAACAATAAGCTTGCTTTATTACTTTTTTGTGCAACTGACCTTGTGGAGCATTTCTATATCGCAGAGAGTAAGATTCTCTGTCAGAAAAACAGTCAGAGGAGGAACAAGGGAAAAGGGACCAAGTTTTGCCTGGGGTAAACAGTCACTACTGAAGCCGTGCCAGTTCATACTACGACTTTGGTCAAGATTTCTCACCCATCAAAAAACCCAGCACCAAATCTTGGGCCGAAAAAGAGCCATCCGCACAGGGAGTCTAATACACGGGTATAAAGGTGACCTACAGAGCACTCAAATTTATTCTGTAGGAAGCAACCTTTGCTGGCTGGGGCACGGATCGTGTGACCTAAAATGCCTTTTCCATCTATTTCAGTGATGCACAGTTATTTCAGCAGCTTCGCGTCTTTCCTCCCCTGCCGGGTAATAGTATTAGCGGTGGATCTGCCAGAGGAAACCAGGGCTCTCAGACAGTTGTAAAAATAGCCGGATGCATGCGGAGGCCCTGGGCGAGCACCCGGCGGGGGGCCGGGGGGGCCTGCTCCCGCCCCCGGGCGCTGGGCCCGGACAGGCCGCAGGCCGCAGCCCGGGGCCCTTGCCTGCTGCCG
>JAVJGG010000058.1:489815-511534 GCA_035590195.1 Aviceda cuculoides
CCCATGGCGGGGGGGTTGGAACGAGGTGGTCTTTAAGGTCCCTTCCAACCCAAACCATTCTGTCATTCTATGAAACAAAGTTTCCCGCTTTTTTTTCCATATGTTCATTCAAACGTTGCTCATCATAACTGGCACTGAAAAATTGAGATGTACTCAAAACTCAACTGATTGCCCACTGTATGCCCTGAATTACACAACTTCTGTGTCTTACCTGGCCAATATAAGAGGAAGTTATTATCTTCCTCCAATTGCTGTTTATATAATAAACTGATCTATGACTGACAATGTGATGTATTTAGTTCTTTTAGAAGAACTAAACGTGGTTGGCATTGTCTTTTTCCTGTTTACTTTATGATCATATACTCATGAAAATATCACAGAAAGCAGTGTGAGGCTAAAGGTAGAAAACTGCAGACAGTAATAACATTTTCAGAAAGTTCAGAGTCGTATGATTCCTAAATGTATTCTGCAGCTAGCTTCTAGATAGTAAATCACTAGTTAGTTAGACTATGAATAGCAAAAAAAAAAATTTCCCCCTTTGCTTTTTGTAAATAACTTATGTTCTTTTACTCCGTGCTAAGTCTACTTCTTCAAAAGAAAGGAAACACATCCAGCTCTTAAGTTTTGTTTTTCATTGTGGTTTGTAGTGATATGGTTAGGAGAGGTACATAATAAATTAATGATAGGAAATTGCAGAATAGGTCAAGGTCACTTTCTGCATAAATTGGAGGTCTAGGAGTCGTACATTTTGTGCTATCTGGCTTATACCACTTTATTGATTTTTCACTTGGAGGGAAAAGAGAGAGAACGTCTTTAATAGATTTTTATATCCTCAGTCTGTTCTAAATCCGCCTTTGTTCTGATCTTCCTGATGTTCCCACACTTTCATGGTAATAGCAAAGTCCTGCTAAACTGCAGTGCTGTCGTAACACAATGACTCAAAAACCAATGGCAATTTTAATCTCATAAAAAATATTTGCCAGAAAAGTCAGAGAGACTTGCAGCCCACACAGCCAAGAGAGGATGGAGAGGGAAGTCTCCTTTAACCTTTAATCTGATTCAAAAGGAAAAGCCCAGTATCACCTGCTTTCTCCACCATTCAGTATCCTTACAAAGAGAATTGCAGTGCAGTGTAAAGTTTAATTACCACACCCACAGGTAAAGCTTAGCAATAACGCTATATAGTGAACTGTTTTAGATATAACTGAAAAATAATTCACAATGAGGTCAAGGTAGAAACAGATCCCTGTGGGTCAGTTACAGTTTCTGAAGGGACAGAAAACAACCCTGTCACTGACCAGTGCTGGACAGGAGTAAACCTTTACACCTCTGCAGCAGTGTCTGACTCTTGGAGGGGACAACCAGCATCAGGGAGCTGATGCAAAATGGATGCCAGCAAGGATGCTTAGTTACATGGGAAAGAGAAGAGACCATCTAATGAAAATTGCTAGGGAGGTTCCTGAAGGATCTAACCATTAAAGGATGGATTGCTTTATATTTAAATAATAGATTTATTTAAAAAGATTTTTGGTACTAAATGGTTAGCAGGGAGGGTGGTAGTATGAACACTCGTCTGAAAGGATGGTGTCAAACCCTAGTCTATCCATATGCCAGTGTTCAAATAACATTTTTACTTAGCTCATGTAAACAAACAAAGGGCTTTATTGGTCTACAGGAAACTAATGACAGCAGTTGAATGGAAAATGTCTTGTTCATAGATTGGAAAACCTTTTTCTGTTCTTTTTATCTCTTTTAAAGAAATGGAAGTAAAGTATATAGCCTGTCTTGACTTTAGGAAGCTTTCAAGCATTAGCTTTTCATTTTTATTTCTGCCCCTTTTCTATAATATAATCTTAATTTCTCTGACTGTTCTTAAATACTTTTGTTCAAGCTTGTTAAACAGTATAATGAAATGCTTCTTGAGCTGAAGGGAAGGGCAGCATGTGAGACTACTTTCTAACACTGTTAGCAGCTCGCCAGAATCACCGTAGTGGTGAGAGCCAAAACCCACATGTTCCAATACTGGAGTTCTGGAAATAGTTGAGCGTAGGAGATAGCACCAGCTCCTCAGCCATCCTGTTGTCACAGCGTAGGGTGAAGGCTGAAGAAAGGGACTGGAGGTGAGCTGGGTCACACAGTAGTCCAGCAATGTCAGTGCTAGCTGCCACTGCTGCCAGTGTTCCTCCTGGGAGCAGGGAATAGGAGACACCTGGCACAGCAGCTCCACTGTTACTTGCAATACGTGGTATCGAGAAAGGAACAAGAACCTGTGCATGGCCTGACAGGCAAAGTTTGTCTGTCCCAGACTCTCTGGGAAGGAAGTTCATCCAAGTAAGAGACTGAGTTACAGCCCTTTCTGCAGCGTGCATTTTGGTATGATGCATTGCTTTGAGTGAAAGCCAGGACTTCCATCTCCTGTCAGGCATGTAAATTCCTATCATGTTTCCAGTGAATTTTTGTTCACTTTCTTTGGCCCAGTGGCTCTTTGTCTATGTCTATACTGCTACATAAAAGGTGCCTAATGTAGATTTACCTTTTGAGTAGTTTGTATTCGTCCTCTTGCCACCAGCTACCTTAGAGTAGGCTTCCCAGACCCCCACTAAGTATCTCCGATGGGGCCACTTCTCATGTTTGTCCAACCACGATTCTCATCAGAATATGATCTTTCTTAGATAACAGTGAAATATTGCAGTCTAGCAATCTGCTTCAGTAGAAGGCAATCCATTCTCTTCTCCCAAACAGACCCTCTCAGGTGGAGAAGGAGGTTTAACACACATTACACTCGTGTGGGTTTTGTAGCCATCCACAGCAGACTGGCATTTCTGTGAGAAATAGTTGTCAGGTCAGAGGCACTAAGCATGGGAAGATGGCTCAGAGCTGGCCAGTGGTCAGAGCGTGCCTCGGGCCCAGAAATCAGACTTAATAACCACTTGCAGAGTGGTGCTTCTTGGTAGCTGGGTCCCACCTCAGATGGTACTGAGACTGGAGATCAAGAAAAGGAACCAAATAAGAAAATACAGCTGGTGAGGTCTGGCAATGATAATAAAGTAGTTTTTAAATAGTAGGCTGTGATGATAATGAAACCATGCTGGTTTGGGAAGATCTGAGACTTAAAGGTAATGGTTTGTATAAAGCAGATATGTAGCTATTAAGAACTTTTAAACAATACAGGTCACAATTCCTGAATGTTAATGTGAAGCAGTGAGTGTATCCAGTTCATACGAAATATGTTGTCAAATTCACAATCATTTAGGTGATTCAGAATCATTAAAAATAGTATCAATACTTTTATTAAAGAATTTTGTATTAAAATAGGTTTCTGTATTTCTCATTCACTGGGTTTACAGGCTTCCCTGACGAGACCAGCAAATACTACCAGAAAAATCTTGTAAGTCTGACTAAGACAAACGAATTATAAATTAAAGAATAGAGAAGAATTATTTTATTGGCATTTATTGCTTTATTCACATTAAGTAATCAATAAATGCGGGAACACATGGCATATGAAATTTACAGAATTCTTAGTACTTTGTCTAACATTGGCTATTATTTGAAAAAAAATTAATTTGAAATTGCTTAGAAGTTCTGGCGTATGGATTTTAGATATGTTGAGATGTTGTAAGTGCAGGTTAAACTAATAATAAATGACTAATATATCAAGAGAGAATGAAGTGTCCTTTGAGTAGTTTCTGGATTAGTAGGAGGTGAGGCAGGCAACAGGTGGGTGGTGAGGGAACATTCATATATATTTAGTTGGTATCACACAGGGACAAAGCCTGACAGGAGCCTTGAAGTTTAGCCTGCAAAGCTTGACAACAGCGGTGTGCCGTTGTCCAGGTTTGTTGTTGATTTGACTTTGGTGAATTCAGACTTCAGGGAGAGAACACAAAAACTGTCCTACCCGAGGACAGATTTACCCAGCACACGACTGGTCCGCCAGCAAGGGCCGACAGCAGATGCTTAAGGGCATTCATAGCTGGTTTCACTTTATCTCACAATTTTCTCCTCCCACCCAGCAACTTCAAAATACCACTGAGGGGACACAGTGGAGAAACTGGCCAGTGGAGGAGAGCCACACAGTACCATCTGTGCAGGGACATCTGCATAGTTTCCAAAAGCTGTGCAGGTACATCGGCAGAGAACTATGTTTAAGCTAAGCAGACTGTCTCTCAGTTCCACTGGTGACGGTTGAAGCACTAGATTGCATGATCCAAACTGTGAATATGGTAGCATAATACAGAATCATGCTAACTGATTAATTGGGGTTTTATAGGCTATGCTGACTTCCTCAGATAAAATAGAAACAAACTTTTCCAGTCCCTGGAGCCAAATACAAACTTGGGTTTAATAACCGAACATCTTTGGCTAATGGCTCACCATCCTACACAATACTATTCTTTCAGTGTCTTTACTAGTGAGGAAACAACTGTCTGTCCCCCTCTGCAGACAAGTTTTCTCCCACACAAAATGTCTCCAGAGCTGTTTATTCTTGCTCTAAACCTTGTCCTCAAGACTGCTTATGCATTTTGCATTATACAGCCCGCTGCTAAAATGTACCTATCATGTCAGGCTCTCTCTTCTTGAGATCTAACCCTACTTCTTTGGGCTTGCTCTGTCCCTGTCCCAGGGGCATGATGGGCACCCTCAGGAACCGTGGTGGAGCATTTATGTACCTACGCCTTGTTCGCTGCTTCGTGGTCAGGGCATCTCCCTAAGAAACCAAAGGCAAAAGCCCTTTCTTCCAGTCCCAACCCTCCGGCCGCAGACGTAAGAGGCAGGCACAACCAGCTAAGCTCCCCAGTGGGAGCAGCTGCTGGTCTTTCCACCAAAACCATTTCACCTGGCATAGTCACTATGGTTTGGGCCTCTCTGGTGACTCAGGCAGGGGCTGGCGAATGAATTTCAGCCCTGGCTCGGGCTGAAAAACAGAATGGCTGCAAAAACTTCACAGAGGAAAAATGTCTTTGGTATCAGGTTGGTTTTAAGACAGATGTAACTACATTGACTTTTCTGGAATTTGTCCAGGGCTTCACCCTAGTCTGAGTTAAAACCCAATAACTCTGACATCATGAGTGTGTTTTTTTGGAAGAAGAGTCTGATCCTGGTTTTATTTATGCTGGGGTCAACTGTGCAGATTCTACTTCAGAAGCTGTGAAACACACTTAGTCCAATTACACAGTTTTTTAGATAGGAATTATTACTTTCAGATAATTTTCTTTTTTAAAAAAAATCTCTTTAGACAGGAGAGGTTTTTAAGGTTAGCAGGAGTTTGGCAAACTGCTGCATCTATCTACACATTGCTTAGACAATACTACATTGCACATTATAATTCTGGTGCAAAACTACCACAAGACAAAGCCGTGGGGTTGTAGTGTAGGTGCTCTCCTATACAGTTAAAGGATTTCACCAGAGCTAATTTAGGGTGGGGAGATCAAACAGATCTAGTATGTCTTCATGTGAAACAAAGCCAAGGTGTAGCTCTGGGCTGAAATATGGCAGCGTAAAATTGATATTGTGCAATTACCTGTTTTGCTCGGTTTATCAGTAAAAAATTGTGTTTCCACCTTCTGATTCTCCAAATGAGTTCTGGGATGGCCAAGCCAAATCCCAACATTTTGATCTTCCTATGTAATCACTCATAAAATTCCTATAGTGAAAATTTTAGTAAAACTCTTATACTGGAGTCTTTATTTGAGTAATAGAAGTTAGCTCCTGTAATACCAGATGTAGAACAAAATAGGTCCACTGAGTACAAAGGACTGTTCTAAGGCTTTAATTCAAAACAGAGCCAGCAGTAAAGGGGTTTTTAACGACAAGTTTTTAACTTTCACGTACAAGTAAAAAAATACAAGCACCAGAAATATGAAAGCTTGTTTGTTCTGCATTCTTCATCTACTCTCTCATATTACCAGACTATTTTTGCAATAGATACTGTAACTATAGCAACATTCTTTAATGGATAAATAGCATATTAGCAACTGGGCTGAGATGGCTTTTGCAGAAATAAGCTCAAGTAGAATAGTTTGTCAATTTACCATGTCCTTATATAAATATATACGCGTGTGTTGTAGTGGAAGAATTCAGGACTTGAAGTCATTATGTGTCATTTTATCTCCATAATAAGTACATTTTATTTGTTTTCAGTGTTCACAGCTATATTTCTGTGACATTATTAAAAAGCATATGGTCTACTACAAGGGAGGAAAAGAGGAAAAAATTTGCTTTATTTATTGAGTCTTCGTTTACAGAATGTTTTTGTCCTATATTTTGTCCTATTTGAAAGTCACTTTTTTACCAGCTTAAATAATTATGAACCAGTTTCACATGCACATTTTTATTAGCTACTTAAATATCACAGATAACAAGTGTTAAAATATTTACTTTTTGCAGATTATGCAAACTAAGTGGCTGCTTTTGTTGCCATTGAAGTTAATGGGAGTTTTGCCACAGACACCAGTGGGAACAGGATCTGGCCTTCAGGAACTTGAAAATGTATTCAAAGTAAATATGTGTTCTTCTTTTTCAAATAAAACTGATTAAGCTATGGTTGTTTCTGTGCTGATAGGAGTCTTCAAAGGAAGTCAGAGCAGCAATTTTTCAAGTGATTGGTGTTACTTGACTCTAAAAGCATCTGAGGTGCAAATTCTGCAGCAGTTTTTAAATGCTGGATGAACTGAGACCACAACAGCAAGGGATTTCACTGAACGGCCACAGGACAGGAGTCTCAGATCAACCTGCTGCAGAATCTGAAAGAAGGAAGAGAATATGACTTTTCAGGAATCGCAGACATCACATTGCCTCTAACTGTAGAGAGATCCTAAACAATTATCACAGAATAGTCTGCTTTAGTACTAAATTACTATTTCCTTGGGGAGGCATCCAAGTTACTAGGGGTTTAGTCTTTGTCACATCACCCATAATTAGCTTTAGGAAATTGTCTTACTAGGAAATGGTGCCTCTGGCAATCAGTGGTATGGCAGTAAATAAAATAATGGGTGAACCCATCCCTGATATCCTGATCTGGACAGTGGAAAGTGCATAAGTAGTATTTTGTCAAAACTTTAAAAAAGATATTTTTATTTACGCTTAAATTCACCATCAGTGAAAATGGCATGCCAGATACTGAATCTAACCCACACTTTGCCATTTTCCAGTGGAGGTATTTTCAGATGTTACATGGGAAAACATGCCTGTGGACTTTTGGCTGTTATAGGATGTAAATATCAAAATCTTTGTTTTCAGCTAAAGGGATGTGATTCAGTTACAATGGAAAGCTTTCTTAATAAATATTGTATCCCACAGTTGTCAATGTGTTTTATGACCGTCGAGTCTCCATGGAAGATGGATGAGGCTGCCCTGAAAGTGCCCATGTTTAATCCGGCTGGCTGTGACAAATTGTCTCTCAGATTCTTTTGCAGACCTGTTACATATAGCATGAGTAAATATGAGCCAATTTCTGTCACTGTAGGCTGTGCCACAGACCCTCTAATTAGGAAATGCAGTGCTAACAGCTTTTAACTCAGTCCAGGAGGGAAGGAGTGGAGGAGTGGCTAGATGAGGATCATAGGCCAGGCAAGAAGTGAGAAGTGGCATGAGGTCGTGCTGAGTCAGTGTATTCCCACAGCAAATTAAAACAGACATTTTCCCTTTTCTCTTAGGGAGGTTCTGAGTCACAAAGAACCTACTCATCTATTGTGTATCATATTGCTTGGAGGAGGATGAAAAGAGGAAGATGAGAGGTAATTTGGGAGAGAGGAACCATATCAAAATATTTCCTCCACAAGCTTAACATCTAACCCATCTTTTTGTGCTACTCTAATTGACTTAATTTCTTACAAGATGTTAAGATAGAAGAAAATGTTCTTGTGCAGAAATACTTACTGGGAGTAGAGGTGGCAGGAGGCTGGTGTGGCAATCCTAGAGCTCAAAAAACTCCATTTAGAACCTGAGTTGAGATACCCATCCATCAACCTTACAGAGAGGGATTTGGCTTCAAGTATGCAGGGTAGATATTGTGAAGAAGGAAAAAAATCTGTTCTTTGTGTGTGTGCATGTTTGGGGAAAATCCTAAAATTAAAAGTCAAAGATAGTATATGTGGTATTCATCACCATATGGCATGCCTGTTATTGACAAGATATGATTCATTGACAGTTTAACTGGTACAGATAACTGAATGGGCATAATATAATTTCTCGATAGTTTCTTGGGAGTTTGACTTAGTTTGACTTAGTATTACACAATATTCTGATTAAAAATTAGCATCATAAAATATGTATGTATGAAATTAATTAAAAAACTAGCTGAGACATCACAGAACATAGGGAGAAAATATTAATGAGCAGAATTGCTTATCTCTTGCTGGTCAAGTTTCAGCCTAGTTTCTCTTTTAATATTTTTGTGAACAACTTGGAAGCAGACATTAAATTGCATCCCGTGAAAAAAAATGCAGGTGGAATGATGGTGGGTTACATACTAATTTACAAGAGGTTACGGTTACAGAACAACCTGGTTTGCCTGTGAGGTGGAGACAAACAAACAGTGAGAACACTCGTCAAAGACTGCAGAACAACAGAGGGGCTAATACCTTCCTTCTTCTTTGCACTTACATTCAAAAGTTAGAAAGAACTCCAGGGAAACATCCAGTCATTATTCCCAATCCCAGCACTAGGAAAATATCCAGTCATTATTCCCAGTCCCTCGGTGGGAAGGATGATACATGTAGGTGCCCGGCAGGTGTAGTGGAGCAATGGAGTCTTTCCTAGGCTGCTGCCCAGCTGCCAGGACCCAGAGTTGCTCCCCAGCTGGTCTCTTCCCCAGCCTTTATCGTTTCAGGAGACTCGTCCTTCCCGGGTGCACAACCTGTCCTTGCTGCGTTGCACAAGGCTCCTGTCGGTCCACCCTTCCAGGCTGCCTAGCTCCCTCCGGACGGCAGCCCAACCACTGGGCAGGCTGAACGGTCGCCTCCATTTCGTGTCATCTGCAGACTTAACGAGGGTGCCCTTTGTCACCTCCTTCGGGTCACTGATAACGATGTTAGGCGGCACAGGCCCGAGGGCGGACCCCCGCGGTACCTACCCTCTTGCGTCCTCCAGGCAGAGCACGACCCCCTGGCCACGGCCCTCTCTGCCCGCACCGTTGCTGCCGGGGGTTTTCCTGCCAGCGGGTTGCTCTGGGTGCAGGGTCAGAGAGGCCCCAGAGCCAGCCCGAGTGAGGGCACGTCGGAACGCACCCGGGATGGGGGCGAAGGGGGGCCCGGGGGCTGGGAGCCAGCCGGTCCTCTCCGCTCAACGCTGTGAACCTGCCCTCCTGCAGCGCAACGCTGCCTTACGTTGACTGCGGCGTTTGGCTTCCGAGCGTCCGTCCGGCTGGTTTTCCAGAAAGACTTCCCATTTTGACTGCCTGCTGAAGGTGGTGGAGGGGGGATAAAGAGTGAGGTAATCAGATCAGTTGGAGCAACTCACACCACGTGGGGCAAAGAAAACAAATGAAGCAGGAGATGCAATCTGAAATGTCATGAAGGGCCAAGTTGAGAGAGTTGCCAAGTATCATTGTATATCCAAGGAAGCTAAGAGTGGGTTAAGGTATCAATCACAAACAATGAAAAGCCTTTATATATAAATGTCTACATAAACTTCTATCTATGCACGTATAGATGCATCTCTGTATGAATGCATATAAATTCATATGCATGTATTTAGCATATATATTATTTAGTAGGATTATTTTCTTAGGTTGGTTTGGTTTGCCAAGCATTTTGGTACTCTTCTTTCTGCTAAGCTTTTATTGTGATTGTATATGTAGGGTAATAATGGTTAGTGAGTCTTAAAGATTATAGAAGGTGAAAGCTTTTAAAGACTAAGAAACCCATCATAAGGATGTTTTAAACTGTTGTTGATCACAGGAAATTTAAGCTGATCTCTTTGTTTACATTAACCAAAAGTGAAAATACAGTGCTCTATAAAATGTGGAATAAAATAATAAAGGAGAGAACACTGTTGGGATGACAGGAAAAACATGAATAGAAGAGTGTGAGGGTGTGTGGAGAAACAGGGGAATGGTGACTGTTTTCCAGACCGGAATACCACTAAAATAATCCAAATTAGAATTAAGGAGCCAATTCTTATATACATGATTTCTCATGATGATAAAAAAATCTCTTTCCCTTGTTGAAAAAATGATGTGCTTTTTCAGGGGACGTGATACAAGGGTGGTTACTAGCCATTCCTATTCCCCTTCAGCATGCAGATATGTACATTGATTATTCCCACTGGTTTTACTAGCTGAGATGTGCATAAAACCCCATACATCACCCTGCAATGCTATCCTGAAAAATGTTTTTATTACTGATACACAGGAGAATATTCAGTGAATTTGCTTACACCTGCTCTTTTTGGTGTTGTCCTCATTTATAAAAATTTTAAAATCTGTTAAAATGAATTCTTTGGTCAAAGAAGCACAAGTGCAATTGTGGTCTTCGTAAACAGTATGGAGAAACAGTTACAAAAGGCCTGAAAAAGAGAAAGGCACTCAGAGACACAGTCAGACAGGGAACCTTGCACACGCTCAGTGAATTTATTCACACATTTATTTAGCAAAAGAATTTGAACATTCTCTAAAGCAAAATAATAAACAACATTTGTATCACTTTACAAAATAACTTGGGAAAAAGACTGATTTGCTGCCTCGTCTTTTTTACTCATGATGCATTCTGAAGTCTTGGAATACTGCCTTATGTAGTCCTAACTCTTCTTTTTTTTTCTTTTTTTCTTTCTTTGTCTTTTCTTTCTCTCTCTTTTCTCTCTTTCTCTATTTCTTCCTCTCTTCCTTCAGGACCGGCAAGCAAAGCCAGTCTGTATCATGCTAATTGTCATGCGGGCACTACGGTTGTTTCCCTGGTTTTGCTCCCGGTCCCTGCCATAGCTTGGTACTGCCAGCGGCCCTGTGCCACATGAATAGCTTGGCCTACGGGGACCTTTCTGTCTGGGACAGTACCATTCCGTCCAGACAGGGAGAGACAGGGGGTTTTGTTCTTTAGGAAAAAAGGGAAGAAAAAAAATAAGACAGACCTTGCTGCAGCCCTTCGCTTAGGATTCCTCCTCAGGAATTCTAATTCCAGCTGCACGCTCCAAAGGGGCTCATGGCAGTGATTATTCCAGGCATAAATCACCATTCAATAGCTTCGTGTTCACACACCAGTTCTGCAGGGATTTTTCTTTTTTTTTTTACTTTCATATATGGTACTGTACTGTTTGCTTGCAAATCATAATCTAACACACCAATTGTGAGGGGAGATCAGAATTAGTAAATACTTTGTTTTAAAATAGTTGCTGATTTGTGAAGTACCTTTGAGAAATTATGAACAGCACAGCTGTCAGTAATAGCAATTATTTATATACTGAATTAATGCATTTGTGTTTTACCTATATAGAAGGGCATTTTACTTACTTATCTACTCTTCCGTTTCTCCAGGAACATTCCCATCTGCAGTTTTACAGCTATGTTGGGACCATTTCTGTGAGAACAATTTTGTTTTACAAGAAGCTTGTTTCTTAAAAATAATTGTCAAAATATGTCCCCAAATTTCTGAAAGGTAAGACCGAAAGGTGGACTCATTGGCTTGCCCGATAAGAGGTTAACACAGAGCATGCCCTAAACTCTGCTTTGTTGCAGGGCTGGATCCAGATTTCTCAGCTCAGAGTCTGCATAATTACTATTTCTTAAGCACCTACACTTTGCTCCGTCTATATAAAATGGACACCAAGAGCTTCATCATGGAGATGTTTTGCCCAATCAGAATGTTAAAGCTGCATTTTTTGGTAACCGAAGATTATTTTCTTGAATTAAAATCTTTCATCTACATATTATCATACATATATCCTTGATGTACTGCCTGGTCTTAATTTGCCTATAATCAAATATCCATAAAACTAAAACTAAAATTCTGTGCTAAGCACTTCTGCTAACTGTGCTTCACAGATTAAAACCCAAAGAGCAGATATTCTTGTGTTGCTGTTTATTAAACTGAAAAAGATCATCGCACATTGAAGAGTCCACTGGTGTGTATGTATATATATTGTAATAGAAGCAGTAGGTTTTCTGAACACAATGCAATGTACCACACGTCTGACAGAAAAATGTGACCGATAAACCTCGTTAGCTCACTATAAACTAAGAGCACACTCGGGAAGGCAAATATTTTTCTCATCGTCATGCGGACAATTTTTCAAAGCCTGTTAGACTGAGCTCGGCATTCCTGGAGAAGGAAGCCGACGTACTCCACCCCCGTGCCTCTCCCCCTCTCCTCCCCATCACGGCTGCCCACTTTGAGTTTTGCACTCCAGCGGGGCTGCCCCGCAGTCCGGCCCTGCCCGTCCCTCCTGTTCAAGGCTGCACCAGCTCTGTGTTAAAGTGCTGCCTCTTTAGGCGGTGACGGACACCCTCTGCTTCCCTATTGACTGGCCAAGATCTTTTATTAGAGCTAAGACCACACATGCAAGCTGCCAGGCTTCCAAAATACCAACTCTGTTTACCTGATGGGCCAGCCAGAACTGGAGTTCAGCGAAGGTAAAGTGTATAAAAAACTTGGAGGGTTTTGGCCTTACATGACACACCACAGGTCACAGAGGCAGTCTGTGGCAGAACAAGTATGGGCATGTGGATCTCCAAACTGTGGGGCTCCCAGATTACTGGGGCGTCCTGCTTCCTACAGGGATAGTAAGTTTATTTTACCCAAAAGTCTGATGGCTCTTTGCACCAAAGGGGATTGTCTGCACTAGTGCCTCATTACAGTCTGTCCTTTCTTCAGTCTTTGTCAGAGCAGATACCATTATGCCTTTGAGTTGTTTTTACAACTTGCGTACAGGAAACCATGAGCCTTGGGAGCCTGACCTTGGGAAAGAGTCCCCAGGCACAAGTTATTCCCTGGGGAACCCTCTGGCTAGTCTATGGTCACTTACCTGGCTTATGCATTGCTTTATGCAGCAGAAGAAAAGCTTCACAGACCAGAGAAACCTGCAGTCTAGTTTTATTTCTAGTACAACAACATGTGTGCAAAAATAAAATATTGCCTCGGAGAAGGCAGCATTGGGAAAGCAACCAAAGATCTGGGTGTACAGTACCTGACACCTGCTGCTGACAATGCCAGCATTCACTGGTTGATAATACTAGTTTACATCACTACTTACTTTTCCATTTGACAGACAATTATAATGACTTTTTCAGGTAGTAGCCACCCTTTCTAGGAGAGCACTTATGTCTCCAGGTGCCTGTTACAGTTCCTTAAAGTTTCATGTGCTAACAATAGCTTCCCAGATTCCGAAGTGAGATATTACAGTATAGTAATCCCAGAGAATTGCAGACATCATTATTTTAGCTGTTTTTCAATATACAGAAATGCCAGGGGAAAAAAAAAAATCTAAGCATGCCCTTCTAACACTCCAATCCATTCCCCACACTCTGGCTAGATCGTTATTTGCACTTCACACAGGGGCATGGGCCCAAACTTGTCATGCAGTGATGCTATTTGGTGGCAAACCCAACCAGGTCTCGAGGCAATGTTCAGCTCATCCCGGCTAAGGAATCTCAGGACTTTGTTGCCTTTAAGGATGAACCTACTTGGTACATGGACCAGCAGGACCTTCCAGTGCTTTCCTAGTGTTCCTCCATGCTCCTCCTGCTTTTGGGAGCTGTCACGATTTCAGAGTCTGTTGGACAATGCAGGTCTCTGGCACTGCATCTGGGACCATGCTGAACTCAAATTGGTTTTCTAGCCCTGCGGCCTATTAGCTATAAGTGGAAGTGACAAGGTAACTGTCTCTGGTATTTCTATTTATTTTCCATATTATATAGAGAGACAAAACATGAGAAAAGGGAAAGTGATTGCTGCTGCTCTTGACCACCCGTCCCCACCAACTACTGACTCCATGCGCACTCACTATGGTCTGCAATGGACTGTGTCACACACTGGTGCCAGCTGTGAGGTGAAGTCCTCACCCACACTGTGCCACAGATCTATTAATGAGATGACCAGTAAACAGCATGGCTCATTTTTTCCATGTCTGCATTCAAAGAGAGTGATGTGGTGTGCAGAGAGTGAATTTTAGGACAGCCAGGCAGCATGCAGTCCAGCAGCTCCCCATGGGAAGAGAGTGGAAAAATAAGGCAGGGTTTAGAAAAGAAAGCATGTGCACTACTACATACACAAATGATACCTCAGAAATATAAAACTGGTAATAGCATCAGAAAAAGTGTCCTGTTACTCACCTCTATTCCCTCTTTCCTGAGTAAATCCAGCCTTTGAGTGATTCCTGTAACTTCTGAGTCAGTTGATGAGATGCTGACCACAACCCCCATAAAGAAAACCAGCTGGAGCAGCTGAGTTAGGAGGAGCTCTTGGCTGATTCAGTAAGACAATCACAGAATCACAGAATGGTTGATGTTGGAAGGGACCTCTTGAGGTCATCTTGTCCAACCCCCCTGCTCAAGCAGGCCACCTAGACCCCATTGCCCGGGACCATGTCCAGACCGGTTCTGATTATCTCAAAGCATGGAGACCACAACCTCTTTGGGCAACGTGTGCCAGTGCTTGGTCACCTTCACAGTGAAAAAGTGTTTCCAGATGTTCAGAGGGAACCTCCTGAGTTTCAGGTGGTGTCCATCGCCTCTGGTCCTGTCGCTGGGCACCACTGGAAAGAGCCTGGCTCCGTCCTCTTTGCATTTGTGTACATTGATAAGATTCCCCCGAGCCTTCTCTTCTCCAGGCTGAACAGTCCCAGCTCTCTCAGCCTGTCCTCATAGCAGAGATGCTCGTCCCTTAATCATCTTCATGGCCCTTCATTGGACTGTCTCCAGTATGTTCGTGTCTCTCTTGTACTGTGGAGCCCAGCACTGGACACAGCACTCCAGGTGTGGCCTCACCAGTGCTGAGCAGAGGGGGAGGATCACTGCCCTCCACCTGCTGGCAGTATTTTGTCTAATGCAGCCCATGAGACCGTTTGCAGCAAGGGCACGTTGCTGGTTCAAGTTCAACCTGATGTCCGCTGGGGCCCCCGGAGCCTTTTCTGCCAAGCTGCTTTACAGCTGGGTGAGCCCCGGCGTGTGCTGGTACCTGGGGCCGTTCCTCCCCAGGGGCAGGACTTCGCTCTTCCCCTTGTTGAAGCTCACGAGGTACCCGTCAGCCCGTTTCTCCAGCCTGTCAAGGTCCCTCTGGATGGCAGCATGAGCCTCTGGCATATCAGCCACTCCTCCCATTTTTGTGCAATCTGCAAACTTGCTGAGGGTGCACTCTGCCCCATCATCCAGATAATTAATGGAGATATTAAAGAGGACAAGACCCAGTGTTGACCCCTGGGGTACATCGCTAGTTACTGGTCTCCAGATATCGCTGTCGTGAGTGCGCTGTTGACTCCTGACCTATATACTCTGCAACAGTTGTGCAAATTCCTATGTGAACAGAGCCCACCTGAATTCTGAAGTACTCTACATGCACCATAGCGGTGTACAAACAGTTGTGAGGATGCGGTGCAAAATAGACCTAAGGTTCACTATGCTCCAGACCCCTCCCATTCCCTTATCCCCCTTTCCACAACAAGCCCAGGCACCCTCACTTTGTGTTGGGAGTTGGCTACAATGAATTCCAGCTGCCCACTTTCCTTTTGTGCCTCTGGCACTGGAAAAACTCCCCCTTCCCTTTCTCTAATAGGAGGTCTTTCACCCAACCCTGCAAAGCAGCTAGTCTTTTTTCTGTCATTTCCTGCCCTATCCTCTTCTTGCTGGAGAAAACAGCACAAAACTAATTAAAAAAGGTTGGTGGTAAGAAAAGATCACATAGATCTTTGCAAGTAGTTGAAAGGGAATGAAAATCTTCAAGGAAATGGCCTGGATTCTGGTTTGTCCTCTATTTTTCTTTTCCTTCTACTGGCTCAGGAAAAATGCACCAGTGAAGATGACAATAACAATAAAAGCAATAATAACAAGAATAACCTACCTTTTACCTGAAAGAGAGTGTTCTTTGTATATTTGTCAAATTACTATCTGTAATCCTTTCCCCAGTCAGGTCTACTATTTCTTGTGCTTTTCATGGTTACAGTAACATTCTGCTGGTACAAATGTAAAGCTGTTTTTCAGAAATAGCCAGAAAGGATAATAAATTTCATAGCCAGCATTAGGAACTTCTTTTTCTCAGGCTGCTAAACCTGCCTGGATCATACTTTTCCCATGAGAGCTGCTAGAAAATCTAAACGAGGAAAATTCAGCATGTTGTTCTAATTGCATATTGAATAACTGTCCTAGGTCTAATAACTGCAAGTTTCTTTTGGGATTTTGAAAATTTGCTTATCATCTGTCTTTTAAAAGAAAAAGTAAATAACCATGATCTGTGAGGAAGGTGTGAGTTCAGAGCAATTCTGGGTCAACTCTTTTGAAATCAACAGGTCTTGTTTCAATTTTGCTTTAAATGACGAGTTTAAAAACTCAGGTTACAGCAGCTACAAATGGATATTTTACTACAAGTCTGTTTGTAAACTAGCCCTGAGCCATGAATTCTCACACAGAGCTGCAACGCAGACCCGGTAACTGTTTTGCATTCAAAAGTCCTATCTACTGGAGTAGAGGTATTCTTGCCTATAAGCTTTGCTGTCAACTGCAGCAGCACTTCATAATGTCTGTCAAAAATGACCAGTAACACAGGAGGTTACTGACTAGTCCTGCTGCATTCTGCAAAGTAGTCTTTGATGGCCATGGGCCAGTTTCAGTACAAGGCATGCAGATGTTGCTTCCCACTGTAACGCGCTCATCTAATCCTGCTACATGGCAGTTTGAAAACTCTAAAAGTCTTTAATTTTATTTGACTACCATTTGCGGACATACCCCATCCACTGGAGTCACATAGTGTCACAACAGTGTTTTCTTCCAGCAAATAAAAATGCCTGTTACATGCCTGCTTCCAGCTGAAGTTATCCAGTATTTAACAATGAATTATGGAACAGTATTTAAGAGCTTAAGCGGCAGTCCAATCATGTGTTCACAAGGGAGAATCCACCTTTGTATTTATTGCTGTGAAATAAACTCCCAAATCTAGACATTTCAACCACAAGTGTCAAAATACTTGCAATAAATAATGGAGGAAAATAGCAAATTGTAACAAAACACAGAGCAACATCCCTACTACCCTGTAATTCCATAAAGGTGTTGCTAATCACATTTATTACTGTAACCTTCTTGCTAGAAATTAGAATCTAATCACTACAGCTATGTAAATTTTTATTTTATTTTGATAAACACAATACTGGGCTGGTACAATATAAGAAATTATCATTCTTGGGTTTTATTTTGATACAAGGAAAGATCTTAATAAAACCACTTCAGTTTTTCCTGTGGGAAGCAAAACGTTAAAGCTAAAGAAGCCATGGATGTGATGGACTGCTTTAAGAAGAGGGCAGTTTTCTGGTTTTAATTAAAAAAAGAAATGCCTTTTACCCTGCCCCAAGGAAATTTGCATATTAAAAAGCTACATGAGGTTTATATTTATTCTTTACGGCTATGAGGTGGAGGAGAGGGCAGTTATTGTTCAGCATTGACATCAGCCTTAAAACTGCAGACTGCAGACCTTTACAATAGAATTAGACTTCGTGTTGCATAATGAGATTCATTATAATTGACATGCATAATTCCAATCATGTTCTGTGTTGATTCAGCCTTTTGTTGTCAAGACAGCCTGTTATTACATACCGAATTAACCTTACTCACATAAAACGATTAAAACAAAACATCTTCAAAGGTTGTTGGTTTGGGGTTTTCTTTTTCTTAGATGAATGCAAGGTACCCCTTGTCTCCCCACACCCACCTCCCCTGCAGCATTTTCTCAGTGAAGCCAGAAAATCCAATGTGTAGCACAGAACAGTCTTTCCTCAGTGAGAAAAGCTATTCTCAAAAGATGATCCCACAGGACAGTTTCGTGAATGTTCTCTCTACATTATAGTGTAGGAAACAACACTATAATAAATATATAAATTAATAAAGGTGGAAATGGGTCTCCAGTATTCCCAGAGTTGAGAGGTATGGTAATTAGTAAAGACTATCAAGGCTGTTAATGTTCATAAAGTGCCAGTCAAGGTCACTCAGGGGTACTAATTCACTAAAATATGGCAAGATCAGAAGGCTTGACCTTTTCAGCTGCCCTGCATTTTTTTTTTTTGGGCGGGGGGGGAATAATGAAAAGTTGGCCACACAATAACACAAAACTTTGCTACTAATTTATTTGAAACTGTACTGGTGGTTTTACATTAGGTTTTCTTGGACAGTTTCTCACCAGTAGAACTAACAATTGATACTAGATTTACAAAGGGAACTGAGATGCCTAAGCAAATAGTTTTCAGAATCACAGAATGGTTGATGTTGGAAGGGACCTCCTGAGGTCATCTTGTCCAACTCCCTACTCAAGCAGGGCCACCTAGAGCCCATTGCCCAGGACCATGTCCAGATGGCTTTTCAATATTTCCAAGGATGGAGACTCCACAACCTCCCTGGGCAACCTGTGCCAGTGCTTGGTCCACCTTCACAGTGAAAAAGTGTTTCCTGATGTTCAGAGGGAATGTCCTGAATTTCAGGTGGAGCCCATTGCCTCTTGTCTTGTCCCATATTTCAATACCTACCAGGACACTCACAAAAAACTCACTCACCTCATCTGTAAAACCAGTGACTTCTTCTAGCTGTAGACATCTGTACGGGAGCACCGTCTGGTGTTCTTTCAAGACCATATGTACACTGGCAAGGTCATGAGGACACGTGAACAAGCAGGGATGTTCAAATATTGCAAGACAAGCAACCTAATTTTCCCTTCTATTTGGCAAATTAGATGTTTCCTGATTTTTCCCATGTCCCACATATGTAGACTGCTCTGGTCATAGCAAAGCACACACCTTGGAATTACAGTCTGCCTGAAAAGAATAAATGTCCACATAACCGTCACTGTGCCTGTCACTTAGGAGACACTAATGAAGGGAAATAAGGCTGGAAGCAGAAGGGTAATATGCCAGTACTTACTTTTCCGACAAAACAGTTGAAATAAATTCCTTTCACTGAGCTACAAATGAAAATTGGCTTGAAGGGAAACGCCAGTGCTGCACAAAGTTCAATTCAACAGCTCTGGAGAGGCATACTAGAGAGATTTCAGTGAGACCCATATTGACCATTACTACGAAATGAAAATGTAGCTGCCAGTAAGGCAGTCTGTCTGATTGCCAGTTAAGCAAATTAATCACCCGCCGCTTCCCCTTGCCGTGGATGAACTACCAAGAAATACCCTCCAGGTGTGAGGGAATGGCTGTGAGGAGGCAGGTCAGGGGCAGGGCTTTCAGCTCAAAGCCGGGGTGAGACTCAGGCCTGGAAAGGAGGAGGAGAAGGATGAAGTGAGGGCAAGCAGGAGGGGGCTGCTGCCTGCTAGGGGCAAGTCTTCATCAACCTTTTGCAAAAGGCAGAGGACGGTACTTGTAGTGGCCAGTTCAACTTAAGCGAGGCAGACGGCCTCCTGCACGGCTCCGGTGCTTGCCGAAGTGACTTCTCAAGAGTCGCCAAAAGAGCAACCCTTAGCTTTTTGCTAGGGGTTGGGGACATCTGCTGAAGGGTGAATTCAAATGGAAGGCCCCAGCCCAGAAGAATGTCATTGCCCCATACATGTTGATTGTTCTGACTGAATAGTCTGAATGTGAAGTTTATCCAGTGAGTTTGGGGGAAAATTCAAAACTAAGGCTCAAATAAATAAAGCCTGAAGACAGCGTGATAGCCAAGACTACAAAGAAAAGTCTGCTTGTGGTGCCTAACCACCAATGTACTCTTTGCCTTCCTATTTTGCTCCCATTTTACTTATTTAAAAAGGGGTCACTTGGGGGATGCTGTGGTTTTCTGCAGTGGCTTTGCTCTGGCTCCAGAACCTCGGATTTCACGAGAGAAGCTGCTTGGTGAGCTCTGGGACTGGCAAATCCCAGCACCCTCTGTGCGGGGGCCTCGCTGTTGGTTGAAAACTTTTACGGGCACTTTCTTCAGAGTTGGGACATTTATAATTCTTCTTTCAGTCATGGATTTCAAAGCATATGAAATTACATTGCAGCTTTCCTTCAGCCAAGAAGCCAAATGAAAGGGAACAGGACCAGCAGACGGGATTTACAGGACCTACAGCCTTCTAGAGCAGCAGTGAGGAGACAGTGTCTACAAGGGCACTGACAGGAGGTAACTGAATCCCCCACTTGGGCTGGGATTTAGTACAAATTCAGACAGTCAGACTTAGCCATCTAAGTGCCCACTATAGTCAGTGGAGATCCAGAGCTTGATTTAGTTGCCCTTTGTAATTCATAAGGTATTTGAACCATCCTCGCGGTATGATAAGGGCCTTCTGCATGGTCTTCTGAAGTGGCAGCTGGAGGCTAGGAGAAATACATTAGGGCATCTCATGTGGCACTAGGTGCCTATATTTAGATAGGTGACTACCACTTCAGATCGTCATTGACTGTAGTCTGAGATGGTGACTGGTGGACAAACACACAACATATACTGCAAGCTCCTAAATGAAGGTGTCTGCAATTAATCTGAACTCACATTTAGGGCACCTATCTTCAGATTGTCTTTTCTTGTTTTTGTAATGAGACTTCTAGAAAAACATTTCTCTTTGGGATCTTAATTTCTGTGCCAAATCTGATAAATTCAGCCAATGGATGCTAAAGTTAACACAGTGTGAATACCAGGGTATTTCCCTGGTATTACAGTAACTCCCGACAGAGAGCACACAGGTTGTTATCATCTAGTTTTCAATCTTTCCACAAAGTCCAAGATGTCCTGCCCCTTTCTGGTTATGGCAGACTGTTCAAAAAGTCTGGAAACCTATGTAACTTGTGACCGTCTCTGAGTAGTGCCACACATATAAATTACTTTGTCAAGAACACAGCTACTGCTGCCACAAAGATATTTGGAAGCCTGGAAGAAAATAAATAGCAGAGAAATAATACAAATTAATGTAAATTTATGGTCAGCACCGAAAAAAGGAAAAAATATTTTCATGAGCTTGACAATACATTGGCAATAAAATGATGTCATCCAATTATTAGATACCACAACCAACCATATTAATTTGTGCAGCTCTAGGATTAGGGAAGGTTGTGTTACTACAGGCAAACAAGGAGCTCCTTCTTCTAGTTTTGTCTGACACAAGATTTCCTGTGTAGCAAAGAAGGTAGTCCAGATGATAGTCACTTTTCTTCACAAACAGCACCACTCACTTCTGCATCAGACTAGACAAAACTTTTTGGCTATCATTTATGATATATAAAAATGTTTCCCTTTAAGCTTTCTCATATATACATGTGTGTGTCAAATGAGACACATAAGTACAATTTTTCATTGTCACTTACTTTAAAAAATGAGAAAACTCCCCCCCGCCCCAACTAGACAAATTAATCAAAAGCTGATGTGCATAAGAAACATTAAAGGGGTTAAATTGCTGAGATAAGTTCATCTTCAGTAAATTAGCCATACCTCAGAGACACCCAGATTTGTAATATGAAGTGCTACATACAGAAAATTCACATGCCTCTGAAGGTTTATAGAAAAAGAAATGAGTAAAAAGGTAGTCTTATTTAGAACAAAGCCATCAGAAAATTCACTGTCATTAGTTAAGTTTGGTAAGACTAGATAAATCTACTTGGTGAAAGAAAATGATAAAGGCAAGGTG
>JAVJGG010000058.1:511544-542877 GCA_035590195.1 Aviceda cuculoides
GGGGGGAAGAAATTATGCACACTTTTTGCTAAAACTAGCTGAGGTACTCTGGCACCCTAAGGTGAATGTTATATCATACCTATTTATAAAACTATTATCTTTGCCAACTAATATTGCCTAGGCTCTGTATTAGAAAACAGCTGCAAGTATTTACATCTATATTTTTATCTATTAGATTAACAACTCAAAGTTTTAAGCACCTTTGTTGATCCATTATTTTTCAGTTCCAACTCTGAGCAAAACAATTTTAAACCTCCATGTTCAACTTGTCATCACAAATCCATCCCTGTGTTTATATTTTTTGCTTTAATACAGATCTTGAAATTCACAGTTTGCTTCCTTATTCTAATTAGATCTTCTCAAATGCTAGAGAAGAGTTTGAGCTAACATGAAAACCTGCTAGCAGATTAATAGTAGAAAACTGTGAACAAATGCCTTGATTGATGAAAGTCGTTTTCTTCTGCTGACTATGATATATATCTGTGTGGATATGTGTGAGCAGCGTTCTCTATTGACAATGTTTTCTGCTTTGCTTCCAGTGCTACTCCTATCAATCAATGGCAGTTCTTCAGAGAGAGTCCAAGTTAGACTCATTAGCTGAATTATACATATAATCATGCATATGCAATAAAGCTTTCTAAATCATTCTCATAAGCTTACATTTCTAGTATACTGGTGAAGTCTTATGCTATGGAGCCCCCTGTTACGGTAGAATAAATGCTGTGAGACACACTGAAACAAGCAAGAGTCCTTTACATAGTGAAATACTGAAAAAATACTGTGTGGGTTTTGGTGTTTTTTTCCTATTTGGTTTTGAGATATCAGAGCATTCCACAGGGACAGCTTACATTAATAAATGAGTCCTGCACCGTATTTTTGTTTGAGGACTCCTTTACACCAGCTTGGCAGTGCAATGAAATCTTCCAGTGGGAGTAAAGTACAGGTACATTCACTTTAAGACCTCTTTGTATTCCTAGAGGGGACAATTCCGAATCTGGCTTTCAGTAAACAAACACCTCAGTTCTGCAAGGTTATGGATACCCTTAAAAGGTGGTAATGGAAACTGAGGCCGTATAGTACATTATAGGTTTTTGTCTTCACTTAAATGCATGCCATTTATGAAGATGTAGTTAAGGAACCCAACAAATTTTGTCTGACTGACAAGGAGCTTTCTGCAAGAGGTAGCATGCATGACTTTGAGTCTTCAAACCAAACATGTCTATCTATGAACACATAAAACCATATACACACACAAAAAAGTACTATACATTCCTTTTCTGCTGAACACACAAATGGCTTTTAAGGCCTTAGGATTGTCCTTTCCCTAATGACTCTCTAAAATATGAACAGCATTCATTGCTGCTTGATGATAATAGTGACCTTATAATAGTTTCCATGGAAAGAATTCTGAGATCATAAACAGTGACAAAGTGAGTTTGTTAGTTACCAAACATACACATTCCAAAGGTACATGACATTTAATTCTAATCTATTTTTAGAAATCATAGGAAAATGAAGACAAATTAACTTTTTCCAGCAGAAGCACTTACATTGCATTTCCAAATACAATTACAGAGAAGAACTTCTAATTGACTATTATTAGAAATCAAGTCATTTCTATTACACACTCTTAAGCTCTTCTCCAAAACAGGGTGTTTAAAAGGCAGCATTTATGATGGACTCAGTGAACTGAGTGTCTGAGTCAGATGACCTAAATTCCTTTAAGCTCCCATGCCTAATATTTTGTGTTAGATGACACTAGGCTGATACTCGTTCAGCACCTTACTTAGGCTTTCTGAACTCCATATTACAGTGCAATGCGTCCTCATGTACAGAGGCCAGAAAGCATAGCACTGGGTCTGGGACTTTCATCTTTGACATAAAAGGGATATTTACCATTTATTGCAGGGTCTCTGATCCCTATATTGTGACCTTGTAGAGCAGTCTGCTCTGCTCCACAGAAAGTACCTGGAGCAAAAGAACTGCTTCTATTTAAGATGAAACCTTGGCACAAGTGAGAAAATTTTTTTTTTATTGCACCTGTCCTTATAGGCAGTGGGAACATATTGAATACAAGTGTGATTCTCCCCTTTCCATTCACCATGCAGTTCTCCAGCTATTTCTCCAGGAAATTCTCACATCTCCCAAGATCCTGTCAGTAGCATCTGATAAAAGCTGACAGCAACAACTGAGCCGATCCAGTGCTTTTCTAGAACACAAAGCAAATACCTTTTGTACCCAAAGAAACAGTCCTCTGTTTTGTCACGCCCTTTCTTTACAGCCATGGACAAATCTCTCTGATTTTGTTGTTTGTACACTTAGACGTTTTGCCAGTTACCTCTCCTGGTTAGAAGCATGGCATGAAATAACCAGTCCTTTACTGGCATGGCCATAGAGTGAAATACTCTTATGTAGAAGCAATTACACTAGCAAAATTTCCTTTAGCAAAGACAGGTTATTCCATTTGGAGGGGACTGTTAAAACTACCTCTGCAGAAGAATCCTTTTGCCTCTGCGAACAGTCTCCTCTGGGAGTGGGAGAGGAAGATAATGGTTAGGAGAGTTATGTCATGCAAATCTTAGAAGTACTGACAAGCCTGCCATGGCTTCCCTGCTGGGTGGAAGGTAATAATTTTCAGCCTGATAGGCTGTTGTAAGGCTAAATAAAAATAAGGGGGACATGTTAAATAATGAGACACTCATAAACCACAGTGAAAAGGGCCATATAAGTATCTAGAGAGCAGGAACTATCAGGGAGAGGAATATTTAGTGGGTAAAAGCTGAAAACAGCTTTTATGGAGACAAAACTGCATGGGGTACGTATGTATTTTAATAACAGTATATAATCTGCAGACGCTATGTAATGCACAAAAGCACTGACAATCCAGCAAAACCAGTACTTGTTCTGAATCACAAAGAGTAAGTTTAAGAGGGAAGGCACATCCCCCGTGAATTCTAGAATTGTGCACAGCTGGGGAAACTACCAAAATTTACATTATGATACGCAGAGAATCAAGAGCTGCTAAGTAAGGTCAGAACAGTGGTACAGGAAAAGGGTTTGAACCTCCCCTGAGTGAAAGATGCAGACCTTCTCTGACACCTTTCCTTTGCTTTCACCTGTGTGTGGGATATGGAAACTCCTCCCGCATCCTCCCAGTGGTTCCCAGGAATACTGTGTATGTTTCCCCCAACACACTCAGAAAATCCGACCTGTGCTACTGAATCCGGGCACTGCTTCTTTTTTCAGGCTCGCATCCTACTTCAGACAATGTTTAGTGGTAGAGACTTTACAGGAAAACTCTAACACTCCATTAATGGAAAGATGGGAATAAAGTGCTTCCTCCTAGTTCTTGCCAGATAGAGGCTGGTTTCTGTAGATTAGTGTTTTGGTGTAGTCATATTTGTACAAAGGACAATGAAGACAGATTTCTTTGTGTTTCAGAGGGTATTCAGCTCACACAATGACAGCTATTGTAGTGTAACCTAAAATGCTTTATGGTAGGATGACATGCTATGATTGCAGAATGTTTTGTTGCTAGTATTAATAAACACATTGTATTTGATTTCCAAAACAAACACTGTAAATCAGCTGTTTGAATTAACTGCTGGGTTTTTCCAAGAGTGGGATTGTTTCTTATCTGTGGATGCCTCTTTTACTACGATGTTCTTGATACCTTCGAATGAGCTTAAAGTGCACAGTGGAAGAGCTCATAAAAGGAAGGAAAGTTGGTTTTTTTTTAAGCAGTGGAAGCCCTACAATGTTTGGCTGTTAGATTGTTTTATAAATAGTGCAGTAAACCCTGATGCTCGCTCTTCTCTGAAACATCTATAATTAAAGGGTGATGGGCCAGATCGTGAATGCCTTATTCAAAGTGAGACTGCTCGTGGTACAAAGTACCCTCCAGAGTGAGTAAGTGCATCATAATTTGGGCTGCTGTTGTCAGACTTTAGTAATAGACTGCTGTATAAATAGGCCCTTGGAAAGTACCAAAGTGTTCAAGCCATTGTAATTGCATTAATATAGCTGACAATAATCAGTGGGGAATATTCTGGTGTCTTCCGGTAAATTCTGATTGTATCTACTCCAAGGTAACTCTTGTAAGTCTGTGTTGGCGTTGAGAAGTGTGTGTGGCATGCATTAGTGTTTCTACTCAGAGGCAGTCGTGCAGACACAAAAAGCCCTTTGTACTGCTCACAAGCCTGAGGATCCAAAGTCTTAATTTATTGACATCCTTCTGATGAAGAGGAGGGACAGTGACTTTTAAAGCCTCTTGTTCCTGTTGGACATCTTGGTTGCATGTATGTTTACTACGCATCTCATTTTCAATGTATTTATACTCCTCAGGATGTAGAGAGATGCCTTACAAGATTTTCGACAGACTTTATTTCTATTGAATCTGTGGGATTTGATCTAAACAGAAACTGAAAATTATCTCTTTCTATGCAAATCTTGAGAATTTGACTCTACAAAGCTCTTCATCTTGAATAGGTTTATCTCTTCTAGCTTAATTTCCTCATTAAACAAAAAAAGAATATTGATACTTTCTTTGCACTTTGCAAATATTTGCAATATTTCAAGGTTATTGCAATAAATGATAGACCTTCACAATAAAAACTTAGCTTTCAAGAGCTAATGATTAATACTCTTTTTAAAAATCCTAATAAAAGTATGATCCATTGGATACATTCATGCTAAATCTCTGTCCTTCTCTGCCTTTGAATTATGTGCTCTGAAGCCTCCTTTGGCTGCACATCTCTGATCCATCAGTCTCTCTGGCACATATTCTGGTACTCTTTTTTTTAGCCTTTCACATAAATGGGATGCCACAGCACAGTTGCCCTAGATCATCACAGTAGTTTTGAGTGGCTGATTCACAAGTAGCTTAAGCCCACCCACTCCCATACCTGTAAGATCAGGGTCATGTGGCAGCAGATGCAGACAGTCATTAAATATGCAAAGATCCCAAAATCTACCTTTAGCTAAGTCTTTACTTAAGCTAGTACAAGAAATATGTTGATCTACACAATGCAGTAAATACTTGCACACATTTGCTTATCCCAGTTTCATCAGTACTCTTAAAAATAATTTCCACAAATTCCGTGCTCAGTCAGGAATTTATAATCCCTCTTCCTTTCTGTGACTCCTTTCCCTAATTACAGTGTGTGTCTGCCTGCACTTTGCAATCTGTTTCCTTCCTCCTTAGCTAACACAAAAAGGTTCCTTCTGATATAAACATATCCCTTCCATTTTTATGAATCTTTTCTTCACTTCTCTCAGTCTGTCAGGTGGCTATTTTGTATGTCCCAGTGCTTGTATCGTGAACGTCTGTTCTTCTGGCTGAACTGTCCATGTCGCTAAATTACAGAGCTCTTGTCTGTAGAGCCAAGGCTGGCTGAAACGGACAGGCTCACTTCTCTGCTGGTTGTGCTTATCTCATCCAGAGAGAATGGCCCCACCTTCAGTGTATGGCTTATCTGCATTTGCCCCTCTGGCCTGCCATACAATTGTTATTTTTTGCCATTAAGAGGGAGGAGGTTCTGTGCAAACTCACTAAAATAATGTGAGGTCTATGCTGTAGACCACTGGAACAGTGTTTTTATAGCATGAAACCAAGAGTATGTGCTCCAGCTTTGGGTTGCATGAAAACATGTGAGAAGACACATGCCTGCTACCTAACTAGCTTATCTTCCATAATAAAAAAGACATCCATGCTGCTTGTATTTAGGTTTTCATAATTATTTCCATTCTAATCCCCATTATAAACCATTTCTATCACTCCAGAAGTTATGTCTTTTGGAAGCTGTATCTTCCAGGCTTGTTGTCTCCTTGATGATCATTTCACTTTAATTTGTCTTTCAAGAAAGAAAAAGAGTTTGTGTATTTTGCAGGTAAGAAAGAAGTGTAGTCTATTCTAATTAAACAAATAAAATCAAGCCAATCTACACAATAAAAGGCTGTGGAGCATTTTGAGTTCAAGCTTTTCATACTGAAGACTTCTGATGAATTGGTCTTTTTATTGTTGTAAGAAATTGATGAAGTAGATTCTGAAAATAACATACCTGGCATGCACAGTAGGGTCTCCATTTTGTCTCAGTTGCACTTGTGCCAGAAGCCTTTTCTTGGGCATTTCCTGACTTTTGACTGCACAAAAGTGTAGCCATCCCATTCCCATCTCAAGAGCCTTCTTGAGATTCTGGGAAAGTCTAATGGGTTGCATAACTCACCAGCATCTTCGGTGTGTTAAGTATGTGCTCTGCTGTGAATACAGACATATATTCAGCATATAGCATATATTAATGACATACAACTTCAGCATTTGGTAAATGGGAATTGTTCAACACATGATCCATTTCAAAGTGGAACAGTGGCATTTGTGTCAGTTCTTGTATAAAATAGTGCTGGGTGGCTTGTGAAATGAAAAACATGCAAGCAAAAAGGACTAAATATTCCTATAGAGGTTTATAGTTTTCCCTTCCTTCCTTCCTTCCTTCCTTTTGTTCTTTCCAATTTTGACTTGAAAGCTGTAAAGATGACACTTAAAATAACCAATAGCAGACGGCTGATGAATCATCAGTGCAGAAAGTCCACATTTGATTTTCTTCCAGACATAGCTTCTAAGCTAGCCATGTAAGCCTGTGCAAACATTAAATAAAATTGGACCATTTTAATGTGGATTACATGTTAATTACCATCTCCGCTAACACAAGGTCTTTTTTTGTCTGTTTTGAAAGATGAGTTGATATTGGATTACTACTTAAAACATCCTACATCCAGTGAGGCAAACCTATTCCTAAATAAAAATAGCTTGGAGAAAATCTTGCCCTCTTTTCAGGCTTGCTAAAATTGCAATAAGCTTGGTTCATGCTTTGACTAGCTGGCAAACATAGGTTATGAATTAGTAGGAGGACATGTGTATGCACTGTTCAATGATAATGAGAACAGCTGAGAAACTCTTTCATTGTGAATCCATGAATGAATGTAGAAATTCAAAGCCCCAGCAGTAGCTAGCTCAGTTATTCTGGTCACCAAGCTATTAAAAAGTTTTAGCAAGTGGGATTCAGCCGTTATTATATCGCTTTTATTCTGTTACCTCTTTGCATTATTTGAAACAAGTCAAAGATGCAGGAGAGAAAAAAAAACCCAGTTTACTGGAGAAACTGTAAAAAAACCATAGGTACAGAGTCCTCTGAGAAAAAAAGTTTCTGTTCTTACAGGTGGGTTTTCTGTTGAGATGAAGACTGAATTAGCACAAAAATGAACTCCTCTTATAAGTGGTGAACAGATCCCTACTGTCTGCAAATCAGAAGCAAACTGGAACAGTGAGGAAGTCAGAACCATTGCTGCAAATAACAACTTTCCCACCAGGGTTTTGGTTGTTGTTGGGTTTCGGGGTTTTTTTTCAGATTTTCAGGAAAGGGTGATAAATTTGTCAGCCTGTTCGCTATGCTGCAGTAATTAAAAACAAACAAACAAATAAACAAACAAACAAGAAGCCAAGAAAACCTTTAAACTAAACTGCTTTTTTTTTAGCATCTAGGTCACAGTCCTTTTTCCTTTTTTTTCCAGGACCTAATTTCATGGGCCACTTTTATATCTCAGTGTGATTATATATATGAATGAAGTCCCTGTCACATAGAAGGGACAAGGTCAATACAGATGAAAAATAGACACAACAATAATCTTTTTAGAAAGGAATAATGGCATTCATATTCATAATGGTAATTTTTAATCAAATAGCACAAAAAGGCCCAGGAATACAAAGGCTAGATAGCTGGTGGAGAACTCCTTAGTCAGTTATTCTTGGTAATAATAATGACAGCATTCATCAGTTGATTTTAAATACCAGAATGAAACAAGTTCACACAACCATCTTCAGGGGAAAAAAAAATGCAGAGTTTCATTTGAGGCCCTTAAAAACTGGAGGGGGAAGAAGGGAAGGGGACAAAGCCCTTTGGAAAGAGACAAGTCAGAGAATAGGAATGCATTGCCATGAAAAATGTTCTTAGGGACATTTGGAGTGAAAGTCTGACATCCCCTGAAATACGCTGCATGTTTTGCAATGGTGAAAGCCTCTGTTACATCCACGTGGTGTCACTGGGTTTTCAGGTGGTTGCACGGTGAAAAGTGAAAGCAGATTTTAACTGTCATGTAGCAGACTGCATTTCTTAACATTCATTTTCTCCGGGGCTAGTGTTCTTTCCCATAGTATTTATAGTGACCAGAAGAGCGTTTCAATGTGAGCTGAGCTTTTACTATTGTTTTGGTTTTAGCTGCCAGGAAAAAACTGACCTCCTACAGCTTTCAGCAAGTCTGGCTTGTGTTTAGATGGATGATCAACTACATTTCAATTTAAGTGAAAATAGCTTTATGCAGAAATATGTTGAGGGCCAGGGTCCTGGACATGCAGGGAAGGAAGAACTAAACAGTCCCTTCTTCATCCTACATGGTCAGCATAAAAGGGGATAATGAGAACAGTTCTTGCCTTCAAGAGAGGAAAGGTCGTTCCCCCTGTGAAGTGCCTCACCAGAAATATGGTGTGGGGAGGGAGTGCAATAGGAAAAGCAATTGCTCTTCTGCTTCTGCCTCTCAGCAGGCACTGTGCCTGCTTTGCTGAGGAGGGGAGTTTCATTAGGCAACTGTAGGAGAGAAATGCCCAGCACATATGGGATATCTGAAGGGGCATTGTGCTTCCCTCATGAGAAACATCACCTGATGATCCCTCAAGGATCCATTCTGCACCTCCTAACCAGGTGGCATCCTCCTGAAAGGCAGCTGAGTTTGTTGTGAAGTGCTAAATACATAAAACAGCACATAAAACAACACATAAACCGAAGGTAATTTTATGTAAGCCTGGGCAGAAGACTTGATTTCCCTTTCTTAATGCATGTTGTCTATTAATTTACTATTTAGAGACACAAGTGTCTGTGCAAGAAACAAACCACAAATGACAAAATCTTTCACAAAGGATCTCAAAAAGAGAAATAAATATACCCTGTCAATATATTAGCTCAGACTGAGATATGAGGAAATGTTGGGAGACAAAGGAATGAAGTGTATTCTCCTAAAAAATGAAAGGCAATATTAAACCAATACACTGACAGATTGCTATTAGTGTTCTGGAGTGTCTCATCAGAGCACTTGCACAGGGCATAACAGTCCCATCCACAGCTGAAACATCTTTGGCCTAGTCTGTTAGCTCACGATCACATTTTTGTGGACAGCAAGGTAAACCTGAATGTAAGACACTGCGGTGAATATATTCATGCACACAAACATATGAGCAGTGCTGAGAACACAGAAAAATTATTTCTGTAACTGCATGTCGACTAGTCTCACAAACTCTTTCATGAGGAATCAAAATGGATTCTTCAGGCAGGCAAATTTTCTTGCAAACAATCATCTCATTTCTCTTAAGACATTTGAAAGCGAAATGGTGCTACAGGCTTGCAGGGTTAAAATCTAAGAAAACCTCTTGGTTCAGATTCAAACAAAGGAGAAAATGGAAAAATAAAATAAGAACTCACCAAAACCCACTGTTTATTTTGTTGCAGCTTTAAACTTAACAAATAGTCACACATAATTATTTTGTATTTTGCAAAAAACAAAGAACAAGTGAATGTTCACCAAGGCCATACGCTTTGTTGCCAAGCTTTAGTCTCCAGTTAAACTTTATGGCAAATTTATAAGCCATGTAGTATGTTAGGTTTTAGCAGCTCTGCTGACACAGCCTTTTGCTATGGTGCTCACAACAGCAATAAATAAGCCCTGCACTTTTGATTTATGGTAGCATAAGAGCTTGATCTACATTCCATCAAACTCGATGGGAGTCTCTCCATTGACTTCAATGGAAGCTGAATCAGGCATATAAATGAGATGGGAGACAGTCTTGGAGACCTTAATTCAGAGCTGAGGCCAACAAGGATACAAATAGATGGGAAGGTGTTTTACTTATTCTTCCCCCTTCTCACCCTCCAACAGGTCATCTGTAAACTGAGAATGAAAATTTGACATAGGTTTGACGCTCGCGTTTATGGGCATGGTGCATGAATCAGCCCTGGCCTCTGCCTTTGTTCAGAAGTGCTTACCAGGATTTTGTAGGTGGGAAGCCATTCCATTATAAAAAAAGGCATCAAAGGATTCCTACCATCCTCTAAAGCATACAGGGACCAGGAAGGTAGGGTAAAATTGTGGCAGTTTAGGTCATGAATGAATCACAGTTGCCAACACAGTCCTTCAGCAGCTCAGCTTCTCTGTGAAGTCTGGGTCAAGGCCAAGAAGGATGTCAAGACAATTGATGCCACTGTCATCACAGGATGCAGAGGAAAATAAGTAGAAACTGAATCATCAAGCAGCAGACTTCTCTTGTCATATTAGATGCTAAAACCCAACTGCCTGATGTGAAGGAGACTTGTTCTCATAGAAATAATAAAGAGGCCAAGAGGTACAAGTGGTTGACCAGCTACTTCCACGCAGCCAAATTCCAGTTGGGAATTTGTAAAGCTAAGGTTGCTGGTCACTGAAACTTCAAAACTGAGTTAACTGGTAAAAATCACAGAGTAAATTTTTTCCTCCTTCTTCTAACTTTTACATCCCAAGCTAGACAAGCACAGTGGTTATATGATTGATGCCCTAGGGTAAAAGTATCACCCCTCTGTTAAGTTGACCAGGAACTTCAAAGCACTACAAAAAGCCTATAAATTCTATACAATCTTCACACCAAATATTACAATGGAATATGTTTATTACCTTTTGCAGTTAGGCTCTTACAGCTAGGTTTAATCTCATACTCTTTCTGTGTCATCAAATACAAGTTGCCTTGCTATTATTCACCTATACTTTTGTCAGAGCACTCTGACATTCTCTTGCTGCATTTGATTTTAAAATTATTATGGTGGTTCAGGCTTTGTGGCTAAAAACCCACTTGGGCTAAAATTTGTTTCATAAAGCCGCAGCCATTTAAAAGGTCATACAATGACTGTGACAGCATGGATTTCTTTACTTTCTGACAAATAGGTTTCCCATCAAATTCACACCAACGGCAGATGAGTTGTGCAAATGCAAGGTGATGGAATGCATGTGATAAGTGAGTAATTAAGATGGGCACAATGAAAGGCAATCCTATATTTCATACCTAACTTCATAGAATCACAGAAAGGTTTGGGTTGGAAGGGACCTTCAAAGATCATCTAGTTCAACCACCCTGCCACGGGCAGGGACATCTTTCACCAAATTAAGTTGCTCAAAGCCCTGTCCATTTCAGCACAAGCAAATACTATGCAAAATTGGATCAGAATGGATCTAACCCTTAGACTGAAAAAAAAAAAGGCTCATTTCCAACTCTCAAAGTGTATAACAAGGTCACTGGCTGTCTAGTTTTATTTGCCAAAGAAATTCACCTAAAATTACAACATGGTGGAAGTCTGCCACAGAAGACTCCACACAATAACTGAAAACAAAAGAAGTCATGCTAGGAAAATAGTTGTTTAAAGATTTTACACAAATGGAAATTTTTTTTCAAGGAAAACATGCACTTCAGTTTGCTAATTGCATGAATTTTTTTTCATGCACTTGGAGGCTATGATTTTAACAGCTTTCCACTAATTTACCTTTTTAATGACCAGATGAAAGGTATATTTTTCTGTTCTATGAAATGAGCACCCAGTTGCTGGCCAAAAGCTACATGTCTATTAAATTTAACTAATAACAGCATGTGCTTTGGTAGATAAAGTATCCTGGGAATAACTCCAGCAATGCAGAGCTTCACTCTCACCTTTTTTTATTTCTTTTGAAGCAACTGTATTTACTTGTAAGATTCTCATAGGAATGCAAATGACTGTTCCATCACTTTGCCTCCACCATTACTTTTCTTCAATCTGATGAATGCCTAATAAAATATTAACTTAGTTTGTGCCTAGGGTAAAATATACAATAGGGACATGACAGTGATATGTGTAATCAACCTAAGGTTCCTATTCTTATGCCAAGAAGAGTGCAGACAGCAATTCTTCAGGCTTTTCTTCAGATGACTAGTGCAGAATCATCTTTCCTTTTAATTCAGTCATGAATGTTGTCCACTACTATTGGTATTGGATTGTTTTCAAATACAAAGAAAAGCAAAAAAAATACATGCCATCTTAATCCAGATTACAATTAGGTATCCATATTTCCATGCTTAATATTAAGAAGCTATTTCTTTATATGCTTGACTGATTTCCAGTTGTGTTCAATAACCGAATCTCCTGCTGGAAAGAACAGAATCTGAGAGTTTTCTGCACCTCTGGAAATATTAAGCCACTTTTGCTTGAGAGTCTGAAGGTGCGTGTATTTAACTGTTTCCTTGAAAAAATGCGAACACCATGCCTAGCTGTTACAAGAAGCTTTCCAGCTACAAAGCACCTATGTATTTTTACAAAACAATACCTTTGACTACCCTTTCCCACACTCATTACCTTGTGGCAAAACCAAGATGCTCTCAGGCATTTGGTAGATACCATAGGTGGCAAAAATAACACTAGAATTTGGGCATCCTTGGTTTCTGGTCCTGCACTGAGACTAGTAGGAAATATCTTTCTAGAGGAGAAGAATATCAACTGTAGACTTTAGAACTCAGTTAGAAGGCTATTCTGGATTAAGATACAGATGTCTTCATTTCCATCACTTGATCAAATTCTGCAGGTAGGCATCTACTCAGAACAAACTCAGAATTAGCTGTTACTGTTGGTTTCACTCCCATCCATATACAAAATTCCCTCAACTTCCAGGACACTTTTATTCCAATTTTCATTGTGTGTTCAGTATATGAATCAAAGCTGGGGTTCGGCTTTCACTCAGCCCCATCAGTTCCAGTCCCTCTAACCCTTACAGTCCTCTCGTGCTTCTTAAAGCTTCATTCACACCCTTAGGGAGACAGTGAGATCCACGGGCAAAAGACCACAGGGAGGGTGAGTGCACGCCCGCAAGTCCAGCGAGATGTGACCTCCACTGTCCCGGGGGACCACTGCACCAGTGAGACAGCACCAGCTTCACAGGCACTCCTTCCCCTGGGCTGGGCTCAAGGAGGTGCCGCTCTTCAGCTGCCTTTGTAGGACATGCTGCTGCCTAGGGGTCTAAACCTCCTTCCTTCCTTGTTCTGATTCTACCGGAGCCTTCAAGAACTGACTTGCTGTCTTCTCCCTCAGATCTTCATGCTGTGATGACACTTTCCATCATCTACAGCTTTACGTGGACTATTGGAGAAAGGAGGGCTTTTTCATTTACCTGTACAGGACAAGATAGCATGTAACTATGAACCTACTTATATTTGTGTCTGAGAAGAAATTACTATAGAAGGCTGCAAAACAGCCTTGGAATTTGGCCATATGTTCATCCATACAATTTTTGGACCAGACTCAAATTCGTCTCTTGCAGAGATCAAAACCAGTAGCTGCAGAGCAGTATCCAGGAACTCACTCCAACAGTTCAGCCCAGGAAGCATAGACAATTATCTCAACTTATAACTGCAGAGGACATTTGAAGTAGGAATATGTAATAATCTATTTGAATAGGTCTGAACTATAATGTGGCCATGATTAACAAGTCCTGCTTCTGCAAAAGTATGAGTAGATCATGCAGCCAAGCCCTCAACTTTACATCAACTATCAAATATTGTTAACAGTGCTTTTTATCACATTTGGATTCTTTTCATACAAACCTGCCACCACTCTGTTCTGAATCTTTAGTAAGGCGATCGGCAGAGTAGGTTTCTTTAGCTGTGAAAAACTTCTTAATATAAGCAAATACTTTCTTTTTTTTGAAGACAGACATGTTAATTTCCAATGACATGACTGTGTCATGGAACAAATTAAGTAAACGACTGTATTCAAATTTGCCCCCAAAAGAAGATGTCAGCTTTTGTCTAGCCAGAGGAGGAATGTGCCAATCAGTCCCTCTAGGCCAGTAGTGAACTCTTTACTGTAATCATTGAGCAATTGTTCACCTTAGTAATCCTATTACTAAATAATCATTTAGTCCACCCACATCTGGACCACAGAAGTGGTCTTCTTAGGTGAAAAATTGTTCATGGGTGTGAGCAGGATTTTCACACTCTGGTCCTTTGACATCTATATTTCATGTATGGGGAAGGAATCTTTCCTGTTAAGCAGCCCACACATCTATCAGTGCCCAAGCATGCAAAGCCCACGGGTGAGTCAATCACAGCTGCCATTAAAGTACAGTCATCATCTATTTCGTGTGATTACCTTTCTTATGGATCATAAGACACCAAATATTTACTTTAAAATGCTACAGCACAGTAGAAACCCTCAGTATTTCCTATCACCTACATTTTTAGATATCTGGATGACTGTCAGAAACCTTATGGACAGAACATACCACTGAGTATATATTTAAATAGCCAGCAACAAAATTGACTGATCCTGTTTAGACCTGCGTGCATGGCTAACATGTGTGTTGCTGGAAAGAAAAATGCATAGAGTAATGACCAAGGGTGGAGCGGGGAGCGAGTCTTGCACAGTTTTGTGTGGACCATCCACACCTGAAAATGTTTTCCATCTGTAAATATTACAACTATTCTTTTATTTATGAAACTTTCTGCCTACACAGTTCTGTTTTACACGTGCATATGTGTGTGTTTATATGCAGAGCTGCAGGCAGATGTTATTGCGTCGGGTCTGTGCCCACTGCCCTCTTCCTGATGTGGCCAGCTCCAGTGCTTTCCTCCTCCACTCTCAGTACGGGTGTCCCCTCTGCCGGGCTCATTTCAGCTGCTCCTCCACTATTTCCAGCTTATTTTGACACTGTGTCCCTTGCCACAGTCTCGCATGATCCCAGCTGAGCATTGTCACAACCGTGTGTGTGTGTGTAAGAAACAGAGGCCTGGAGCTGCGTACACCAACAGTAAGAGGGTAACTCAGCTGGTGGTCAGGATCTGTGCTAAACCTCCGCAAAGGAGTGGCCTTTTTCCACACAGATGTGCTGGGTTTGGTAACACTCCAGTTTTACCCAGGGAGTATTCCCAGCATGGATAAAAATGTTTATGGTTGTCCTTGGAAACAATTCCTTATAAAAGAACGTTTCATATTATCTGTTTCATTGGTTTCATACTATCACTTCAGAAATTGTAAGTTCCTGAAGAAACAGAAAACAAAGAAACCTTGATAAAAGTAATAGACATATAAAGAATTGTTTTTGAAAATATACTGGTACATAATGGTGCTCGGCAGTGCTATTATTATTACCAGTTGCTCAGAGTTTCCACTCAGAATCACTTTTTACAGAATGCAATGTCCTGGACATTTCAAAACATAGTTTGGTCAGACTTGATATACAAGGCACCTATAATCTCAGCGAGGCACTTTTAATATATCTTATCTGCTTACACCCAAAACTTTCTTGACCCCAAGACCCTTTGTAAAGCAAAATACTCTTCTCACTGAAGAGAAGAGAGAGCTGACATAAACAGGCACAGAGAAAATGAAGGCTTGGGTTTTTTTCAGCTTTTACATTGATAGGTTTGCTTACCAGCGATGAAGAGCACTTCAGAGGGAGTTGCAGAAGAGGCAGTGAAAGGTTTGGGATCTGAAAGGCACTACTCAACATAATCAAATGGTTACTGTGTTGGAGGAGCTGCACCCTCCTACCAAGAAACAAGCAGCACCAGATCATTAGTCTGCCTGAAGGAGGTGTGTGGAAAGAATTAAGTAAAGCTGTTTGATTTTTGGCTGGTGGGAGGTTTGGGGTGGATTGCAGAATGAAGTAAATGAGACACATGAAGCTTTAGAAACCCACTCCATAGATGGAGATTGCAAGCCACATACTAATTGCCTGCCCACACAGCACTGGTGGCAAAGCAGAAACGTGGGTGCTGCAGGTGGGGGTGGCTGTGAATACTGAAAGATGAGAGATCTTCCCCAGGCTCTGCACACTGGCAAGAAGTGGTCAAAGCTGAGATGGTTTTTGGGACGGGTGAAAAAAATAGCCTGCGCTTAACGTATTCTTTAGTCATAAGGCGGCCCATGAAAAAAGGTTCTGTGGCTTAATACACCAGTGCTAAAAAGGATTTCTATGGATTAAACCAAACAATACATGGTAAGCAGTAGTAAACTGGATATCTAACAGCAAGACACTCTTCATCTTTGCTTTATATACTGTGGATGATGCAGAAGTACTCTGTAATTCTACAGTCCTTTGCCATGAAATCTGTACTTAAAAAACATCAACATCTCAGCATGAGGTGCAGGAACTGAGGAACCATAATAGGATCTCTGGATTTTAATCTAGGAATGTTTATTTTCAAGTGGCATAAGATAAAAGAACAAGCTGAAGGAAACAATGCTGCAATCGGTGGCCCTTGAACCCTTGCATTAAGTTTTGGACTGATGGCCAAGATCCTGACATGTCTCAAGATTTCATTTAAAACATCATCTGGACTTTCTGCTTCCCTAAGTTGTACAATTGCTTGTATTCTGCATCTTATCGCTTTGCTGTCTTCTAAGAATCAGCATTATAAAGGAATAGATTTTTTTTTTCCCTGCAGCATTATTTTCAAGGTGGCAGAAGGGCAACTTGTGAGTGCACTGTTTTATCCACCACTGTCATAATTTCTGTTGTTTAGGACTGGCCCACTGATGAATCTAAAGTCTTTATTTTTTGTCTTTTGAATTTTAGGTATCAGCAAACAATCTGACCTATTTTTGGCAAGGTGTTTTGAATCCTGTATATTCTCCACTACAGCAGAATTGAAGTAGTTCATAATAATTCTTGATTTTCATCCTCAAAAAATCTCTATCATGGTAATATAAAACCCCTCTGATTGACATATAGGGAACGGAGATACAACAAGATTAAACATAACATAATATCACATAGAAAGATGACAATAAATCCAGCTCTTTGGCTAACACCCCGGTATACCCCTCCAATTATGCAATTGTCTAGAATTCTCCTTTTCAGGACACACACATATTGAAACAACCGATTATTTTTATCCTGCTTTGAGATGTACAACTGGTTTACTTAGCCATGCAAGAACACTTCAACAAAAAGCATCATATAGCAGCGATCTGAGCTGCTTTCCCATATCTTGATTATGATTTCTTCAGAGTGTGAAAACTAGGGCTGTAGGCCACATCAGATGTCCTTGGTATCTTACGTCCACTAAAGAAAATATTTTCTGGGGAGCTGATCCTCCCTGTATTCAATGTTATCTCACTAATGGTACTAGTATACCCCATTTTGCTGAAGGCTGTTCTGAGCATTTGATGCCCTTGAGGGCTGGAGGAAAATTCTCATGTTTTTTCCTGCAGATATTTGGGGCCTCATCCAAGTCCATTGGATCACACCCCAATCCACACTTTTGTGTATTCTCATAGAAAGCTTTTATCTGTTAATTGCTGCCACATCTGTCTCTCTTTAAAATTTATTGTAATAGTTGTTGAGTCCCTAATAAAATAAAGCACATATTGTATTTGTTTCTTTTTTTATGCAGCTCTAATGACTTACATATTGACTTTTTTTGTTTGTTTTCTTTGGGGAATTTTGTTGGTTTGTTGGTTTATCTTTAATTTCTACAGGAAATCCATCTCTCTGGAAAGCCACATGAAAAATCATCGAGCACTGAGTTGTTTGAATCTTTACAGCCACTTATACATCTTAAATATTAAAATCTGAATCCATAATGACCTCCTCCAGCTTTTGGCCAGCTTGACGGCGTCTGCTCCCCTTGGCTCTATGTGAGACTGTTTCCTTTTTTTTAGCTTTAGTTTTTGTGTTACATTTACCTAGTGTGATTGGCCTGAGGGCTTTGTGTTTGGGTGCTTCAAAGTGTCATGGGAAGGGAGCTCGATACTTTTTTCTTTTTAACTAACCTAAAATAGACCATGTTCTGCTAGCTGCAGAGGTATTATCACTTCTGTTAACTACTAGAGAGAGGGTCTTTAAAAGTCTTGTTCACTATTTACAATCTATGGTTGTGACTTCACTCAAGAAGATGAAGACTCTTCTCTACAGTCAAATCTTCTTGGCACCAGAAGCTGAATCAATTCATTTTTAGACTCTTGTCTTTTGACAGACACTTATTCCTGTGGCATACTTCTTATGAACTCCCTTGGAAATGTGCCCAGGATTATTTTTGTTTATTCCTTCCAAATTCCATTCCACCCGCACTAAGACAGAATTTTAATCCTTCCCTGCTGGCGGTGAGGGGGTTTGTTACAATACTGGAGAAATATGTTAAAGAAACCTTTTTTTTCATCCCACCCTCCAAATTCTTGGTCTGTGCCAGTAGTTTGAAGGGACATTGTCTTCACAACTCATTCCAAGCTGACCAAGACAGACATCGTTCAGCTTCCCTTGAAGCCCAAGTCCAGAGAGAGTGGAGGAGTGTAGGTGTCCCCTCTCCCTCGACGCAGGCCAGCTCCAAAGCGCAAGGAGAACTCGAGCTGTGCAGCGCACGCATGGCTGGGATGTTTCTAACTCTTTGCAATCAAAGCTTGGTTGTTTAGCTAACCTAATTCGGGTTGACATTAGTAACAGTTTCTTCAAGATGGGTTCTCAGCACCACATGTAAGAACTTGGGCACTTTGTGCCTTCCACTCCCTCACTTGTTTATGCCAGTTTATGTCCTGGATTACCTCTGGGCTAAATAGTGCCAAGCCCTTCTGTAAACAAACACAGCTATTACAAGGCGCTTGCGCAAAGATGGGAACCTGACATTTTGTCTGAATGGTGGCAAACTGCAAATGTGCCTTGAGCTCTGGGATTAAGTGGTGCCACACCAGAGGGTGCTGTGCCATGTTGGCAGGGAGCTTCCCCTGGGGGCTCACTCGGCTCCAGCATCCCCATGAATCCCAGCTGCCTTGAGGGGCACAGGAAAGGATTCGTTAAAGTTTTAGAACCAACATCTTGAAGCAATTTGGAGCTACCAGCAGGAGCCAAGGAAAGGAGCAGAGCTCTGGTGTGATGCTCTGTCTACCATTTAATCCTTTTAGGAGGCAAGCTGCTGCAGGCTGAACCAGTTACTGCTTTCATGTGGCTTTCCACTTCACCTCCCATAAAAGCCAATTATATTGGGGTTTGATTCTTCACCTGGCCTTACCTGGCACCTCTCTTCCACCTACCCTTTTTGATGATGAAACATCTGTTACTCAGATGCCTCACTGCACTATTATTATTGTGCTAGGTAGACTTATCCCCCTTCCCCATCCCAAATAATGGTAAAAGTGCAAGACACTAAGTTCATCAGATGAAAAATCTGGTCCTTATTGCTAAGATCAAGCTCTTCATGATGTATTGCACAAATAGATGTATTAGGCTTCTATACAGTTCTTTGGCAGTTCTGCCCATCCCCTAGTCTGTAGCAAGGAAAGTCCATATCAGTATCCAGAAAAGGATCTAGGTGTTACAGTTTGCCCCACATAGGTTTTTGATTTGCTGATTTAACTAAGGTAATGGTGATACTTGCTGATGGTCTTTCCATTTACAGAGATTTATTGGATGTCTTTCTCTTTAGCATTATCAGTCTTACCTTGTGTCTTTAAGACAAACTTACACCTACTTTTTGTGTTACTGATCTAAAGAGATGTGCAGGCACTTTCTCACTAGTGATATTGAATTCTGGCCCTTCTCCTAATGTATTCCAGGAAGCACACATTCCTCACCGTCAGAAATGTTCAACAAACATGATTCCTGCCACCTTCACTCATAGAGGAAGCATTGGGTAGAAATGTTTGCCTTTTATAACACGGGATTTTATTTTTCCATCAGCAAGCACAGTTTGTACTCCTGGAAACGTCAATGTACGAAGGAAACGCACCCCTTTTAAGGATCTGGATTATGCATAATATTCTTAGTCTGCTAGAGAATGGGTCTAGATAACAATATTAGCATTTTCATCCACTAAGTAGAAGAAAATATAGAAACCGAGTTTAGCTGTGTCTTCATTTGGTGTACAATATGATAAAGGACAAATAGTGTTTGTCTTCACAGTAACTGTTTATCAGATCACTTTCTTCTTGTTTTTGCTTTTAATTTAGTGTTGAAAGAATGTCATCTGCCTTAAGAGCCTTACAAAAGCTATGGCATTTACATAACCTTAGTGATCCTGCCTAAAAATTCGTAACATGGAGGGCAGGGTTTTTTTATTCAGATAGTGTCCTGGTTCACCAGCTTTATGCCTCAGGTCAGACTCATTAGCTACCAAAATCAACTGCCTGGAGAACCTATATCCTTATTACGCAATGGATAACAAGCAGGATTCCTTGCAATGGCAGTCTTAGAGAACCTTGAAGCCTTATTTTGTAGGTTGTGCTAGAAATCAGATTCTGCCCAAAACTAATGTGGAATTTCATAAACTATGTGTAAAGATGAAAAGATGCAATTGAGTTCTGAGATTGACTGCTCTTTGATTTTCAGAGTATATTCACTTTTGTTCCTCATGGTTTATTGCTGCTCTCTTTTGGCTCAAAATAATTATTTGGTTTAGAGCTGTGGAATGGGTAACCATGATCCTGAACTATTTCACTTCTTGTCTGTGATTTTTTTCTAGTTAGGTTGTTGCTTGATTAAGGGATGTGCTTTTTTTTAAATGGAATTAGCCCTAAATTTGTTGAGTCTGTAAGTCTGCTTGCTACTGTTGTCAAATACCAATGTTCTTTTCTGGGCAATAGTTTCATTTAATATAGCTATATAGTGCCATTGTTTTTTCAGGCAACCCTGCAACATGCTCAGTATCTACTTATTGCTCTGGCTGTGCTGGTTTTTGTACTCTACTTACAACGCAGATACACTTTCCAGCTGTAGAGAAGGATACAAGGTATCTCAAGCGAAAACAGGTTTTTTCCAGGAATGAGAGAGGTCTGACTGTGAGCAGCAGTGCAGATCGTTGCTTGCTTTTTTTTTGACCATTTCTGTCTCCCATAAGCCTGGAGTAAAGGATTTGTAGATGAAAAATTATCTTCATTGTAGTATCACTTCTTCATGAAATGGTGCATAACTGTGTCCTGCAAAGAGAAGGGCATCCAGCTCCCCGGACTGAGGTGCTTCACTCTCACCTCCTTTTGGAGTGACTGACGATACACCCCCCTCCAGGGGGAAGTGCCACTTTATTTCAGTGGAGGCACCTTGAACTGCGTCCAGAGGGACATCTTATTCACATAATGCAAGTGTGTATCTCACATTAAGTAGATATCTTTCTCTAGCTCTCACCTTTGACTTTTGGTTTTAATTGATCAGTTAAATAATGGCACCTTTCTATCGCTACTAACAGCATTGTGAACTTTGTCACTTCCTTCAGGCACAGTTTCACCAGACAACTAAGCTAAGCACATCCACATCTGGTCCTCCCCAGAAGGACTCCTATGAAACTAGGATTTCTTTACATTTAGTTTAAGTTTTGTGAATAGGCTTCTTGAAAAAATAAAACCCATTTATTTCGGTGAAAACATAACAGTTATTCATCTGGTCATCAGTAACAATGTAGAAAGTATTTCCCAGGACACAAACACCCCCTCAGTTGCTTACAGTTAACACAGGCAAGCAAATAACTTCCAAAGTTTTTCCAGCTTTTATCTGGGGATTACTTTCTTTTTCTTCTCTCTTTTTTTTTCCTGTTTTGTTTCAATAATGATATGCCAATTATTGACTACAGTCTGTATCAAGTTTTAAAAGAATGAATAGAACGTATCAGTACAGTATGTTAAGGCAAGTGTTTGCAGGGTGATGGGGGAAGAGAAAGAAAAAAAAAAGACTACGGTAGAAGGCACAAAAAGGAGACTAATGAAAGAAAAGAAACAGAATGGTGTTAGTAGACTGAAAGAGATAAGGGAAGAGTGGCTGGAAGTGAAGAAATAGCACATTTGCCCTGGAAAGAAACACAGAACCCTACAACAGTATTTGACCATTCAGATTGGAACTTGCTACCTTCAAACTATGACTTTCTATCTAGTAAATGAGACCTTATTATAAAATGTATGAACACAGAGGCTTTCTATTATTTCTATGAGATGCTCCTTAAAGATAGTAATCGCAGTTAATTAACCAAGTAATCAGAAGTAATTAATTATAAAATATATGAATCAAATATCTTTCCTCTATTTTGCAGCAAGCTAAAGAGGCATAAAAATTGCAGAAATATCAGATTAATTTTACTGTGTTCTTTATTTAGCTGTCAAAATAGCTGGAAAAATTCACTATTGATTTGTTTAAAGATGACTTTGAATAGAAGTTGTATCCCTGAGGCATGTTCTTCTTCCACAGAAATGCAGGAAAAAATAATGTTGTTAAACGACTAGTTCAAACGCAGTCCCATGTAGAGTACTTTCTTAGCTTCATTTGAAAATCACTACCACGGGTCTTTATAGTATGATATCATAACAAATCTGATATTAAAAGTATGATTTCAGACTTAGTTGCTCTTCAAATTATTTAGCTAAAAGCCACATGCCACCCTCACTTCTTAAAAATGTTCCCTAGTAGGAATATTTGCTCCCTGATCCAACCTTTCTCTCTCTATCTCTCTAAAAATGCAGCAGGAAGGCCTATAAACCCCCAAACTCCCTTGATTAACCTGTTGCAGGGAAGGAAGAGCCATGAATTGAAAAGGATGAATTTGGGGGGAGGCGGGGAGTGATGATGGTGCATCTATGCACACGTGTCCTCACTCCTGTGAGAGCACACAAGCAATTTAACAGTGTGCACAATCAGTGCACAGCCTGAAAGTCTATGCTTTCTCATTGAAATAAGTGCATATTAAAAACATATTTGAATACTGTATCAGAAGGGATATTCTATCGTGATAGAGATGTTGTAGTACAGAGAGAGGTAATAGGTTGCTTGGAAAATATCTGTAAAACAAACTAATATGAAGCGAAGACAACAAATAATATTGACTAAAATCCTGTCTCTGTAATACCAATTAACTTTTGCAGTTGGTGATGCCTCTTTTGCGGAAACATAGATTTTGGAGTATTTTAAAATATAGACAACTGGCTTTGTCTTATGACACACCAGACAGGCTGCTCTGATCCAGCAAAGCACTCCCATGCATTCCTAGGCTTCACTAGGTTTTCTTTTGTACTTAAGTTACACTCTTCAACACTTGTTTTGTAGCAGAGCTTTCAGCACCTACAAGAGCAAATCTTGAGTGAACTTAAAATGGCTCCTCCTACAGCTATTAGAACACAGAACAATAGTTGGTTTTGAAATCTTCATACTGATTTGACCATATTTCAAGTAACGGCATCACAATAGACATGCGATCTACCATTTGGAAACACAGAATTCATGGCTGGCAGATATTTCCCTCCTGGCTATCCTCCTTGTCCATTTTGTGATCCTATAATGTGGGAGATGTAGATGAAAACTTGGCCTTCATTGTCATCTCTTAACAGCAGAGCGGTCCCCTGCCATCCAGATCACTGACCCCTTCCTGTTCTTATGCCTGGCTTTGCTCCCAGTGAAAACAATGGCAAGGAAAGGATGAGGATAATGCACCAGACATTTTTGTCAGGATATACCCAGAAGATGTACAGGACTCCCGAACTATAAAGGACTCTTGGTTTACTGTAAAGGACTCTTGGTTTCCATTTTTTGGCAATAGACATAAAGTCAACGTAATTTTTAATAGAAGTCAAGATTTCACTCTGTTTCATTTACATGTGACTAAACAGGGAACGATTATAGTTAACTTTGAAAACTGCAGAGCTGAAGCAAATTTGGTTTGTCCTGCTATGAAATCTGAAATAGTTAGTAGGCTCAGAGTGGTAATGATACCTTAAAAAAACCTGAATGAAAACATGCCGCTAGACTACTAGGATAGAGAAGCGGGGGGAGGCAGGCAAAGTCTCGAAATGCCGAAGAGCTATTTAGGGCTATCGCAGGAAGCGCGATGGTGGCAGGGCTGGCCCTGGCGGCACAGGGAAGATGCCTAGCCAAGCTGCAAGCGTAGGAGGAAGGTGGAGGGCAGGACAGGCAGAGGACATCCATCACACTCAGGCTGAGGTGGGGACTCCCCCGTGGGTAGAAGGGTCTCCTCCACCTCCTCCCGCCCCACCTCATCAGGCCCAGGACTGCCCCAACTCCGTGGGCAGTTCCCCTCAGGCCCAAGGGACGACGTGCTCTTGCGAATGGGGGGGAGAGTCACCGTTCCGGGCCCGGCTGAGGGACAGGGCATGCCGAGGGCTGCAGCCGCCTGGAGGACCACAGCTCCGACGGTGGAGTCCACAGCCAGGTGGAACTACCTGCAGTTTCCACACCGGCGTGAAATGACAAAGCAGCAACATGGAAGCACTCTGACAGATGCCGACTGTTTTTTAACAAAACCTTAGAAACACTTTCAGCATAATGCCTGGTATATTTTACAGCGACTCCACAGTTATTCCAGAGTATTTTTGATGAAGTTAATATATTCATGCTGATGTAACTAATCGCAAGATTTGGTCCCCTGTGGACATGTCTCCCATCCACTCACCCTGTTTGCTACTGCTCCACCCCATCTCCTCTGAAATGATGGATTTCAATTTCAAATTGAAAACATCTCCTCTCCTCATGGTGTCATCACAAGCACCATAATGTGTGTGTGTTGTATTGCCAAGCATTGCTTAGCAACGGGACCCTGTGTTCTGCCAACTTTCTTTTCACGCTGTCAATCTGAATTTAACTGAACTTGCTGTGTTGTGTTTCAGAGGACTGACTACATGTCAGTAACGTGACTGATGAATGCTCCAAATATACAAACAAAAACTGGCGCTGACCCCCTCTATTTATTAGAGTGTGTGAATTTCAAGAAGTCACTTCACATTCACGTTATTCAAAGACAAATTGTTTACAATCATGATAATTAATCTTGATAAATCCTCATAAAACCCTAACCAATTGGAAAGTATAATTAGACACTTTCAGTTTTGAAAGTACATTCAGTAGGACTTTATGGCCCAGCCCTCTGTGGCATCGACTAGCCAAGCACCACTGTTGTACTAAAATTCACCAGTCATTTCTCAGTCAAACAAAGTGTTGAAATTTCTGCAGGTTTGCATTTGCAAAATCACCTAATCGCTGACAATATTGTCCATTAAGCTGTATGGACTTTGACTGAATGGCTCTGGAGAAACTGATGATGGCTTCTCATGCCACCATTAGCACAAGACTTCTCCTGGCAATGCTCAGAGCACTGTAAAATTGGATGGAAAGGCAGATATCCTGGTTGTTAGGATGCCAGCTTTGCAAAATTGAGTCCACTGCTCATTGCTGCAATCTGGTTGAGCAGCTCCAGTTCTAGCTCACTACCTTTCAAGTTCAACATATTTGAGAAACCAAAGTTGCTCTTGGTTTAAAATCATATGGCTGGATCTTCTGCTGGTAAATTGACCCAGTTCAACCCATTTTCAGCCTCTCAGCCACATTTCATTAGCTGGAAATCTGAATATTTGATTATGAAAGGTTTTATCAGAGACATTGAATTACCATTTATATATTTCCATTTTTACACCACTTAGATTTTTCAATCGATCCAATGCAGAATGCCTCTCAAATTCTTTTGTAGGAGGAAAAATGGAAATACAAGACATGTATGTAAGACAGGTTTCATTGCAGTCTGGGTCACTGAAAAAAAAAAAAAAAAAAAGGAAGTGTTAATAGCATTGCCTCTACCCTAATAATTAAATGTTTCTGGATTTTTATTTCATATGGTACCACTGAAAAAAGAGATAGCTGCCACAAAAGGAGAAGGGCATTCAGTACAAAGATAACTAGCAGCACACTCATATTTAGGTGTCATCTGTCAATTCAGTCAGCTAAACATTTGAGGCTGTGACATGTGAAATGCACTACAGTATGCAAAACACCCATATGGGGCTGCAAGTATGACAAAAGGCCCAGATGAATCTTGTGCTTTTCTGAAGAGGCACTGGAGCTCAGACAGGATTCCAGAAAGCAGGTGTTCAGGTTAAAATGAAGGATCCCTAGATAGCTACAATGAGGATATCTACAATACACCTACAAAACTAAGATTCAGCACTATATTCAGACTCCTGGTTTTGTCTGTACACATTTCCCTATACATGGTTATCTATATGCAATCCAAAACCTTCCTACAGTACTAAAGGAACATCTAGAGTGAGGCTTAATTGCCCAGAGGTAGGTGCCTATGGTTATCTTGATATCCACTTTTGGAGGATGTGAATCTTCCTCATATCCTGTATCATCCAGCTCCATAGAACTGTCTTGGATAGCCTCAGATGACACAAATGGCACTATGTACCTGTGTTTTGGCAACTGAATCCTACCTTCTGTATCTCAAATGTATTAGTCAGCCCATAATGTTTGCCTGCCTGCAGGCTTTTCTGTCAGTCAGCAAGTATACCCTATTAGAAACACATCTGTGTGAGGTAATAGCTTTTTGTGCCACTCCTATGCCTCCTAAGAAAGTGAAAAAGAAGCAATGTTGATGTTTTGCTAGGCTTTGGAAAGGTTAGGCCAAAGGTTTGGGTAAATCATGAACGGGAATGTTTCTGACATGTTTTGAAAACCCTTGTGCTGCTGTTCATTTCCTGTAGGAGAGGCTCCTCAGAGATAATTATTCAACTATCTAATTCATGAATCTACTGTAACACTGGTATTACTGAGAGCTTCAGAGGAGACAATTCTAGAATCCCAATATTGCTGCTGGTGCTGCTTCCAAAATCAGATCAATCTGAAAGGATTAATACAGAAATCCTTCAAAGAATCATGAGCTTGATGGGAAGATTTTGCGCATATAAGGAGGCTGCTCTTGCCAAGTAGAAAATTTCTCCCCAAACATGTTCCCAGGGCCTGTATTACCCAAGATTAAAATACAGATGACCACTGTCACATGCCAAGCTAATTTGTTCTTTCTTGGGAACATATCTAGACACAGAATAGGAATATGGATAAAGAGAAAGAGAGAGAATGGCTAGAAACCATCTCCTAGGCCTATTCTTAACCTATCCCTCCCAATAACTTCATAGCTACCTAGAGGCTGGAGAAGTTGTTTGGGCAGGCAGGAACCACTCTGCAAGCAACAGGTTAGTCACCTGTGCTATAAACCATGAAAAATAAGATGGAGCTTTGGTAAATTCACTGGTATGCTAAAATGTTCCTATATTGCCCATTGTTTCAAAATGTGGTAATTTGTTATGTTAATAAGCAGATCTTTGTCCTCCAACATCCCTTGGTCACTCTTGCCTTCCTGGACCTTCTTCTGCAAATATTACTACTGATAGGGTTTTCCCTTTTCCCAGTTACCTTTTATTTCTCCAGAAGTAATATTTTTGTGGTTTTTATTTCACTGGAACAAGTTACTGTGCTCTCAATTGTAGTAATGATAATGATAATTGTGTAACTGAAGAAAGTTTCTCTGTACATGGAACATATGAGTTGCAATACTTATGTGCTGAGGGTACAGGCTGTCCAGAGGCAGAAATGATGATCTAATTGAATTCCTGAGTTCTTGTCCAACCTCATAGCTTTCTGGGAATCCAGTATGATATAAACACATACCTGTATCTCTTCAAAGACCTATATTTGACTCTTTACATATGTAACATTGCACAAGCCAACCAGCAGTAAGGTAGGAATTGTTTCCTATTCTGTAAGAAGCAGTTGCTTGGAATGCTTGTTGGGGTTTTTTTAACCCTTAGCTGAAAAACTTTGGACTATATCCACTGAATGTACATTAGATTTCCACCTGAGAGCAACTTGAGTTCAGAATGTACTGTTAGCTTCTCCTATGCTGTCACCTCACTCTAGTTGTGCTCACACATCTAATCATGCAGGTTTTTAGTAGAAAAAATCTCTAGGCAACTGAATGCTCTAAATTGCTTAATGTATGTAGCTAGGCATCTCTTGGCACTTTAAACAAGGGAGAATGTTTATTTCACACAAAGAGTGTAGGAAATGTTCTATGAAGCATCCAGCATTCACTACACTTGTAGGTATATGCTTATTTCTGAGATGTCTACCACTCTTTCCAGATTGGTTGCAATTGGCCAATTCATTCAGAATTTATTAGGTATGGACTGACAGGTAGTGTGATCACATAAGCTCTACTTCCTTAGAAAACCAGATTAGATATTTAATAATTATAGATGTGAACCTGAACAGAACCCCCATATCTTGGGGTTGAACATTCCTGGAACTTGGTAAAATTTGGATCCATATCAGAGATTCACAGCCAGCTCACAGCTTTATAACAAGCTGAACGAAAACTCAGAGTTTGAATATTTCCTAATTTGGGGAACATTTTTGCTTATGCCAAATGTGTGACTCAGAGCCATTTCTAGTTAATTCTGGGAGTGGAGAATGTTATCATTTCTTTCATGCGGTCATGTGGTGTCCAGATAGAAGCACAGAGCCTCTGCTTTTCCTGTAATTGATACATACAGAAATACTTTATTTTTAAAGCCCAAAAGTAATATAAATGGAATCTAAAGAATAGATAAAGCTAGATCAATATTCTTAAATGTTGCTTGCTACTGCTGACCTAAACATATGCCAGTAGGATAACAAACCACTTGCTAATGCGTCAAAAGCTGAATTAAAGAAACATTTCAACTGCATGGCAAAGAGTCAAAAAATTAAGAAACAAGAAAAAACAGCTAGTCTGTGAAAACTTCACCCTTTCCTCTGATATGAATATATCACGCAGCAAAGGGTGCCTTATTTCAACAATCCCTTACTCGCATACATGCAAACACCCCTTGTTCACTCTAGTAACTTATTAACTCTAATTTGGAGTGACACCCCAAAACACACCTACACTGCAGCTCCTGCTGTGACTGAAGCACTACCTCAGCTAGCTCCAACAAACTAGCTTGCGTACCTACATCTTCTTGCAGTACCGTCAGGCTTTGAACAAGCTAATTTACTCTGTTTTTCAACAACAAAGACAGCAGCTTAGGCTCCAGAAGTAAGACTGACTGGGATTTAAAACCACTGCCAAGACCTTGGGAGCCCCGGCTGGAGCCAGGGGCTGCAGTGCTACAGCTTCACTCACTCCCTTGAGGACACGGACTCAGCAGACGTCTTGGAGCAGGCGCGTCAGACCTTCTCCTCACACGGCCCTGGCAGATGCTTTCTCTTGCACTTTCTGCTTGATCCCCACAGTTATCAAGGTACCCATTTTTCCTGTCAATGCTGCCTCATCAGGTGTGTTCTCAGAGAAGAGGAAGACTTGAGCTTGAGTTTTGAAAGAAACTCTATGGATGGGATCCTCTGATCCCAGAAACACGGGTAGAGGGCATTGGAGAGGCAAGATTCAAAACTCATTTCTGAGCTACTGGGAGGTACTTACAGAGCTTTCTAAGCATAGGCTGCCCTTAGCTCCCCAGGTCTCCACAATTCTCCCTGAAATGTTCTCCAGGGCTTAGACAACACCTCTTTTATGCCAAAACTTGAAGATCTTTAAACCTTTATTGGATCTTTCCCTAAAATTTTTTTCTAGCCTGAAAAGCTATTGACTTTATAGGAATCTTTTTGGACCCCCCCAATGCATCCATTTGTGTGATAAATTGGAGTGAATCATTTTGCTTTTAAAGCACAAGCTAATTGGCACAGGAGTTCTCCTTTACTCTCCTGATTGCATTAGTTCAGTCTGTAGGATGGTAGTGGCAGGAGCTAGATAGAGGATTTTTGTTCTGGGGAATGGCTATATTTGAATAGGAATAAACTAAGTATTTTCTGTGTAAAAACACAATTCATATTTTATGCTGTTCATCTTCCCATAAATGGCATTCAGATATATGCATATAATAGCTTCCTGGCAAGCAAATAGCATCAACCACCTAAACAGATGAACATTCGGTGAACTTAACAAACAGCTCAAACAGCCATCATACACACCCTTGACTGTGTCAGCTTATAAAGAAAAAACACATAATGTGATCACATAAGAACATTTTGACTTGACTGAGTTTATACAATCCATGGGAGAGGCACTGCTTGAACTTTTCTTTTTCACACACAAAAATTTTACTAGGTGTTTAAAATAAAGTTGTTGGGGAGAAAAAAATACCACTACTTGAGAACATCCACATAAGCTGATTTAGTGTTTGTAGACTTTGCCACACAGCTATAATAAAGCATGAATTTACCTGAAACATGGAATATAGCCAACCTTTTAAGAGAATACACAGTTAAGTAATTGATTTTGACTGTAAATGGACTCAGAGGACTGGAATAGCTCCTTTTGCAACTCTCAGAGAAGTCAGTAGCTTTGCAAACATTTCTCCAGTAATTAGACTGCTTCAGCAATTTATATCTTGTTCATGTGATAAATTTCTCTGAGTCCTACTTTATCTGATCCTAACCTCTATCACTGGTTGTCCCAACAGCTAAAGAATTTATGTATTTTCCATGCCTTTCCACATTAACATGCTTTTTAACTTCTGAGGGAAGTGTAGTGCTCACTTTAACCACTTACCTGTTCAAAGCACTTTTTTTCCCCCCAATTTCTACTCTGAAATTCCCAAAGCTCCGTGGGTAACCATAGGCATCTAGCAGAAACCCCTGGTTCAGAGCATAGCTCTCTCATCAGGCAGCAGAAAGAGGAACCTGTCTCGGATCAGACAGACTATAAAAGTCTACTGACTTAATCAGAAGAAATATGGCCTTATTATGTAACTGGCTCTTTCTGTTTCCTCTCTCGTGGACAAGAGGTGCATTTTTGTTAGTGCGAGGTCAACTGAAGTTGTACCAAAATGTAGAAAATAAAATGTACAAATCTTTCCTACTGGAGATTTAAAAATAAAAATAGGATATAAGATTTCAGCAAGCACTTGTAGTATCCCTACGGATAGCATCACATGGATGCTGTTCTGCAGCTTTTTATAGTATGAAGTGTAGGAGTTATGGAATATGTATGCTTTTAGTAGCCTGTTCCCAGGAAGAGGCACTGTACAATAGAGCTTGGAATTAACCAGAATAAAATTGCTTCAAGAATTCATGCTTTAAAAAATATTTAGAATAGAATCATAGAATCATAGAATTGTTTAGCTTGGAAAAGACCTTTAAGATCATCAAGTCCAGCCATTAACCCAACACTGCCAAGTCCACCACTAAACCATGTCCCTAAGCACCACATCTACACGACTTTTAAATACCTCCAGGGGTGGTGACTCCACCACTTCCCTGGGCAGCCTGTTCCAATGCTTGACAACCCCTTTGGTTAAGAATTTTTTCCTAATATCCAGCCTAAACCTCCCCTGGCGCAACTTGAGGCCATTTCCTCTTGTCTTGTCACTTGTTACTTGGGAGAAGAGACCGACCCCCACCTCGCTACAACCCCCTTTCAGGTAGTTGCAGAGAGTGATAAGGTCTCCCCTCA
>JAVJGG010000058.1:543884-571755 GCA_035590195.1 Aviceda cuculoides
GAAAGGACTCACAAACCTGCACTGACTGACTGAATGTTTTTATAACCACATTCCTTTTTTTAAGGCAAGGTGGATTTTTTTAACCTGTGCTCTCCTATGCTAAACTTCAGCACTGATCACATGGTTAGGGCCATTTTATAATCCTCTGATCAGTAACCGGATTGCTATTAGCACATGTTGATGCTGTCTGAAAAGGATCTGGTAGCAGATGCTCTGACTGCGTCTGAATTCTGCTCATGGCCAGGAGCTCAGCGTCACTCTGAGCACCTATCACACCCCAGCCGATAACAAACCTTCTGTAAATACGGAGATTGAGCAAGGAGCAAGAGCCCTGCTTGAGAAAGAGGGCTTTCTTCTCCAGATAAGCAGCACCAGCAGCACTGAATGACAAAATTAACTCTGAAGGGATGAAGCACCGGAGGGATGATTGTGTCTCAGGAAGGAGTCAGGAGCGCTGCGTCAGCTTCTGTATGTAGGTGTCGTAGGTGTTGTTACGGAGAGAGAAGTGAGGTCAGAGACGGCTCTGTCGTAGCAGGGGATGACTCAGGTGAGTAGGGGAGGAGCTCCCTGCTGCAGATGGCTCAGCAGGGAATGAGGACAGCAAGTTTTGACAGTTCTGTGGGGTGTTGCATCTTCTGCAAAAGAAAAAGCCTAGCAACTCCTCACAGAAGTCTATAGGATGAATGGAGGGAGGTACGTTTGGCATGTGGGAGGTTATGTGAGGAGCTGTGGGGGAACAAGGAGAAAGTAGTCTGAGGCAGGCAACGTGAGTCACAGCACCCACCATGAAGAACGTGAAAAGGCAGTAAGCAAGCCTAAGACTACACATGAATATTCACAGGGAGGAGGTGGGGGAAAGAAGCTGAATGACTAAACTACAAGTGGTTAAGATTTGCCAAATACAGTGTGCTGTGCCTCAGCCTAAGGATTTTATTTTTTGTCATGAGTTCCAACACCCACTATCTTAATCTGCCAGCAACTTGCACAGCTGCATGATCTTCACATAGAGCTGTCTAGAGTATGCCCGTGGAAGCATTTCCCCATTGTATTCAATGCCCGGCTCCTTTTGAATGTTCTCCAGCATTATTCCCACCTGGTGTCTCTGGAAACAGGCTCACTTACGGCAGAGATGCAGCGGTTGGATGGCAAAGCGATCACGTGAGAAAATGCACCTCTGTAAAATGGTGAGGGGGCTGCGCCTACTGGGAATGTCCTCACTCACCCAGCAAGAGGCCCTTAGTGGGCCAAACAGCTTAGAGGATCAGAAGTGGTTCGTAAAGTTTTGGAGGCTTTCACCTTCCTAGTTGCTTATTCATTATCTCAACCAGATGGATGGAAGGTGAAAGCTATTACAATCTGAATGTTACCGTTCAAGAGGGTTTTGTGAAAAGAGCTGGGGCATTCAGCCAAGCTCCAAGTGAAAATGTGTCAGCAGTGCAATCGACACCTGAGCTGTTAATCTTAGTTGCCAGTGACTGCAGTGAGTTTTGCTTCATGGTGTTCTTTTTGCTGCAAAAAACCTGCTGCAGCACAAAAGATCTGTCTACAGAAAACTAGTTTTCACTGACTCTCAATTCTCTATTCAAAATCAGAACTTAAATAATAACCATCTCTACAGGAATTGTATTTCTTGCAATATGTAGAATAGAAACTCAATGTACTATTTGTTTTTACCAGCAAATAGAGAGAACCATGCCTCCATATCAGGTAACTTTACTGAAGAATGCAACCATTATTCTCAAATCACTTATTTAAAGCTTGGCACTCTAACAGAACTGGTGTAACGCTACAGTCCCAGCTGGAATTAGGAAGGAAGTTGGATGCTTTTCTTTGTACAGGACTCAGATATACTCTACCTGAGTTTCCTATGTGAAATGCCACTTAGAATAGGAACGTGTCACAAGTAATTTGACAGGTACTATCCAGGACCAAAACTCTGATGTAAATGAAGAATCAGGCCAAATATTTCTGGACAGACCAATTTTGCATGACTATTTTGAAATCTTCAGAAAGACAAAGAAAATGTTTGGAGCCAAAAATTGATAGGAGTGAATGCAAGAGATTCCTATTCCGTTCATTAAACTTAAAAGCTTTTGTGGGATTATATATCCTGTGTTCTATGTTGACATAATTTTGGCCATTTTTTAAGTGTATTACCCTGGTCAATCATAATTTAAGGATTTTCTCAAAACTATAAGGTGTCCATATTTACTTCATGTTATTTGTCAAGACCATTGTCAGTGGGTTATATTTACAAGCCTAATCGATACATTAAAATCACATATCTGTAATAAATGTAATTAGTATACAATGGAAATGTAATCAAGCCAGCCAGCAGTAGAACACTCCTTTATTGATAACTTGCTATTAGTAACTCTGTTAACAACTCCAGGTGACAGAGAGATTGAGGTTTTCATAAAGTGCATCCATTTGCAGAAAGTCAGCAGCATTTTTCTGAAATGCTGTTGAATTGGATCGAGGCTGCAGAGCAGGTGGGTCCCACACCTCAGTTCTTCTTTTCCTTCTGACTGTGATTCCAGGGCTTCCCTCACATGGAAGCCAGAACACTGGAGGGGACTGACATGCACTTACCCTGACAGGAATTTGGGATGCAGCCAAAGTGACCTCGGAGCTGGGACTCATTCCTGGGTCCCTCAGTGCAGGCACAGTCCCTGTTAGCTCTCACTTGGATTCTTTGGCTTCATCTTATTTTCCTCATTCTTCCACATGCTTTGGTGGTTCATTAAGACATTTCCCCAAATTGTTTCCGGCATATTCATTGTCCCTTGTGATAATCTGCTCTAACACTTTATTCGTTCAATAGTTGACACTTGACTGCACGTTGCCATTTGATATAAGAGGGGATAGAGATGGGTTCTTCCTCCTGTGTGCATGAGCCTAATAGATGTTCTTTCACGTGGGTTACTCTGAGATTCGCCCTGCTTTTTCAAGAGTAAATCACACTCTCCGCATAATGATCATAGCTGTCTATTTCGACTATTTCAGCACGATTGCAAAATATGCATGTTGTACGTTGCTGAGTTCTCAGTCCTGCCATTCTATTCCTTACTCTTCTTTCCCTAACTCCAAGTGTCCCTCCCCACCTGGAGCCATCCCATTTTTTCACCTTCTCATCACGGAATTTTCTAAACCCTTATCAGAGGAAGACATTTGTGAGCTGAGAATATCTTACTCTGTACCACGTACAAAATACACTGTGGTTTGTTCACCAACAGAATTAATTCAGAAAGTCAGTGTGAGCTTGCTACCAGGATGGATCTTAGAACAGTATTTTCTTTTCAGTAATAATCTCATCAATGCATATTTCAGTAAAATCTTATCCAATCTGTTTATGTTTACCATAAATCTTAGCTAGGTTCTTTTTTATTATCGGTAAAACCTATATCAATACGATTTTCACGTTCTCAAAAAAATGTATTGCTGGAATATGTAAAGTAGAAGTTAGGCAACATATTGCCCAGTGCAATTGGCAAGGCACAAACATTGTAATTACACACGCCCCCATATAGATGTACACACACACACAGAGGCACACTGCCTAAAACTGATTACCAAGCAGCGTTATTGAGTCCATGAACTCCGGGCTGAGAATAGTTGACACAGAAGGGAATAAGACATAAAATGTTATCTGGTAGGACTTCAGTATTGCAAACAGAGCTACTGCTGTCTCGTCTCTGATGCCCAAAAAGGTGGCTGCATTCTTCCAGATTATTTTAATTAACAGCAACAGCACACACCTTGCTGGATTGATTTTAGGCATTAGCTTGCGATATCATCACAGAGGTTACTCTCAAACATCAGGACTCCCTGAGGAAGTCTATTGCCTGGTTTCATCAGGACTCCCTCTACAGCTTCACCTCTTTAAGAAGGACACTGTTTTACAGACATGTGGTCACAAGGTCTCAGACCCCACTGGAAGAAACGAGATGCAGCAGCAAACGACTAGTAACTCTGATATTCTGATAGCAAAATCAGACTGCAGTGTGAAGATCTAAGGAATACAAGATGAATGACTGGTGGGTAAGACCCTATCAGCTTCAGGGTCTTCCAGGACTAGGAGACTCTGAAGACAAGCCTGAACTCTCAAATGAAGATCTTATGTTTGCTAACATGAAAACAGTCCAAATAAGAATAAACTTCTGTTGATTTTCCTGTCTTACAGGACCTTTACTTAAAATGTTCAGTTCAACCAAAACACCAGAGTCAGCCTTTGTCTAATACCTGTAACATGAGAGTTAAAAGAAAAAATAGAAGAGGAAACATTTGTGGAATTTGTAAAGATTTCTGCAAAACATGACCGGGTGACTCAGGGGTAAAAAACTTCCCAACCCAAGAATTAACAGAAAGAGATTTTCAATGAAAGAGAGGGCAAATAAAAAGAAATATGAAAATTAACTGACAGCACATCAAGAAAAAAAATAGACAGCAAGTGCTGTCTTGGATTTGTCACTCCTCTCCTGCTTCTTCCAATAGCATTTTACATTTGCTTCAGCAAACACAAGATTCACCAGCTCTGTCTTATGCACATTGGAGAAATCGTCTAGCTAGACAAAATGTTTTCCAATAAGACCCTTGGGACAGCACTTAGGACCCTCCAGACCTCAGTGCTGACACTGTGTTTTACCATCCTGTTTTTCAAGTAGCCTACCAGGAGGAAATATGTTTGTTCGCTGCAGCTCTGAACCATTTCTTGGCTACAAGCTATTGAGTTAAATCTCCCTCATCCTTTAATTTAAACTCCTATTGTTTGCAGTTCTCAGAGTTCTAAACGTTCTCAGTGTTTGCAGTTTTGGCACTGTTTGTACTGATTGCACTTTAAGGACAATAAAGTCATGTTTTGTGAAATTACAGAGCACTTTCATTTTTGCCTACCAACTAAAGCCCTGCCGTGATCTCCACAAACCACACACAGCAAATACCCACCCAATGGCAGACAAACCACTCACTCCTGCAGTCGCAGGTGCTGAAATTGTCTGTGCCTTTCAGTCTAAAGCTCTACGTTTAGAATTCATGAGAGCCCACAGACCAGGTACAATGCCTCCTATAGATTGATACCCCCTTCTCCAGCCAAAAATACCCTCAGAGCACAGCAAAAATCCCAAAATTCCTACCTTTCCTCAAAGCAGGTGAAAAAGATGTTCTTCATGCTGTGTCCTGGCAATGAAAACAGTGCTCAGGATGTCTTGATAGCTTCTATTTCCCTGCTTGCAAATCTTTGGCAGCCTTTCCTTCCCTTATTCTCACAGCTGTTCTGTGTAGAAAACAAACAGTAATCATTTGAAGCTGGTGTTATTCAGCTATCTCAAGGCTAATGTTTGCCATCTACTTCTGAATTTCTCAAAGGTACACTCCAGTCTCATGCCACCTCTGCCTAGACTGCAGATGGAAGCAATTCTTTCCTAAGAAAAACAACCTCAGTAACAAGCCCTTCACCTACAGTTGTAGATGGTAAAGAGGGTTTCCAAGATAAAGAATGAAAAGAATGATGATGCCAGTTACGTTCACATCTTTAACCACACAAGGCAAATAGTCCTGTTCTCATTGGATTCCTAGAAAGTCCACTATCCTACTATTAGGAAACTTCCCTGTGCATCCTGTCTTCATGTCGATAAGTCTTACTAAGGTATCTGGTCTTACAGAACAACGGGGAAGAAATCCTTTTTTCTGTACTCCATGGAAATCAAAAATTAAGTTCTTGCATTTCCTTTCACACAGTGAGAAACACTAGTCATGCAAAGCCATCAAGAATTCCCTGAGGACTTGTAAACTTTAGAGCCTTTTTAATAATGCTGCGCATGCTCACCTGAACAGGCTCTTGATTAGCATCTCAGGCTGCAAGTTTCCACATGGAGAGTTCATGTCTCAGTAGTGAACAGAGATGCTGCAGTTACTCAGCATACCTGGTGACAAAGTGGAGAATGCAAACAGTTTACTCATGAATGCTGATTGTTTAGGGATATTACAAAAAATAAATAAAAAAAGAGGTTCCAGCAAGAAGTGGATCATGAGAGTATGAGAGAAGAATTATGGAACTCTCTAAAGGGTTTTACCATCTTCTTTTTGAGTAATTTCCCCTAGCTATTATACTGTGTACCTTGGGAGCAATTGCACAAGACTGAGGGCGAGAAGTGTAGAATATAGCCACTCCTAATGCTGAATTCATACTTTGGAAGAATTAATACTATGAGGAAGCAATGGCCTATAGTGAATGAGAGCCAGGTACTTCTCTGACGCAACTGTTTCATGACAGTTTGTTCAAAACTGTTACTTCAAAGAATCTCTTTAAGACATAAATCTCTTTGTGCTGTCAATTTTGAAATAGAGTCTGAATTACATTTGCAAGTAAATCTACATAGTTTTCAGAGAGTACCCCCAGTGGATCTGATTTTGCACCTCTTTGTGCCTTGTGTAGACTGCTAGAGCTTGTTTTGGTGGTCTAAACACAAGCATGTAGTGGCACTTGAGATACCCAAGGTAGTCCTGCCTAGCCTCCTGCATGGCCTGTCAGATCAGATTGAGATGGGACTTCCATAAGCCCTGTATCTTCCAGCCCCATGCAGATAGCTCAGATCAAAGGGCACTATGTCCTGTGTTTAGGCAACTGAGTCAGACTCCTAGGTTTAGAAAAAGAATGTATACAACACAAAAAAGTCAGATCTTTTTATTTAGTCTGCTATTTGTAATTTAAATGTAAATAGCTACATAAGGAAATAGGGTAGACACGAAACACATTCAGAATCTGTATTGTATTTAATTTTTCAGAAAGCACTACTATACTTCCTGCTTATAAATAAAGAGCCAATAACAACAGAAATGATGATGCCAATAAGGTATCATTAAGCATGAAGACTACTTCTGCTGCTACTAAAGTGTCAAGAACTACCTTTCCCCTGAAAGGCCACCTGCTTTCAGTTTTTGATTATTTTAACCCTTCTAGAACATACCAGAGTAGTGCTCCTTGAGAATAAAACATGTGGTTCATTTCAGCCTAAAGGTGAGGTTGAAACCATTTGTTTTTAAACCTCATGCTGTCATCTATAATTAATGGTATGACCCTGACTACAGAGCTTGAAAGAAGTATATACATTTTCAGCTGCAGTTCTGTTTTTTTGTTTGGCAACTAGCCAGTTCCTTAAGCTTTTATCTTTGAATACAAAAGGTTATTTCTAGAGATTGAGTGCTTGGTTTATTTTCAATATTTTTATTGTTTTCATCTGCTAGGATCAGCACTGAATGGACTTTTGCTATTTCAAGCTGTTTGTTAAGCCAGCGTCTCCCAGATCAGAATGGGGAGATTAATTTTCCTTCAACAAGAATATATGCCAGCAGCTCTTCTACCACCTTACAATTTTTCTTTTAAATAGTTGGTCTGGCAAAGCATTGCCATTTGGCCAGAAAAGCAAAGGGCCATTTCTCTCATGGTAGATGTAGCGGCACACCAAAACAATAGCCTTGTCACTTTGAAAGTCACAGATCTAAAGGAAACTAAGGCCTTGTAGCATACAGCAAATATGAGCTATGCAATTAAAGTAACACTTGGTGGCTGGAAGGAATTACACTGCAATTAGATTATTGTAATATGTGTTTGAACATGACGAACTGAGTTGAAAAAAAAGCACATGGGCCACAAGCCTGTGCTCATGTAAGTCACTGGAAGTTTTGCTACCCACTTCCCTGGAAGACAGAATTGATCCTGATTTTATAAGTCTTACAAGTATGAGCTTGTCCACATAATATTGCTCGCATTTCTCAACATATCATTCTCACAAGTGGAACAGGACTCTTCAGTACTCCCAGATGGTAAACTATTAACACAAGAAACTATTTTTCATGCATGGCTCGTTCTTCTCCCTCCATAAACCTGGATATCACAAAGGTGAAAGCCATGGACTAGTTTTTCAGAACTGCGCGTGGTGGTGTTCCCTTGCCCAGCTAGTAGACCAGTGACTTAAAAGAGCAGGAATGAGTTCAGACCACAGTTATCTGACTGAAGCAAGAGCACACACAATCAGGATCACATTGCCCCAAGCACGCTCTTCATCCCAGCTCCAGAATGATGGCACCACCGGCTGCAGCTGTGATGGAAACAAGAGAAAAGTTATGGGCAAAATGAATTTGTTGTATTCATTTTCATCTGGAAAACTCCACTAAAATTTTGAGGTACGATTCACCAATTTCTAAGGAGTATAAATTTACTCAGGACACCAGGAAGGACCTTGTTTTCCCACGAGGAAGTACACACAGGAGATGAGTGGTTTGAACTAGACACCTGTATCAAAACCCTACAGCTGTAATTCCAGACAAAACGCTGAGGTCTTAGTGAAAGACCTGCTTGGTTTTAGACTCATCTTGCATGTGATAAGATGAACCAGACTGCAGAGAGGAAGAAACAGTTCGGGCTTTTTAAGCTCTGCATATGCCAATCACTGCATGTGTACAAGAAATCACACAGATCACAGTAAGATAGCAGAGGCACTTTCACAGACACCCTGACTTGCCATGTCGGCTTTTCTTCCAAAGGTTCTTCCAAACCAGCAATTTCCCTTTTCCTTCTGGAGACAGAGAGCAGTGGGCCAACCATTTCCTTCCATAAAGAAGCTGAATGTGATTGCTGTCCTGTCTTCACCTACCAGTAAGGAAGGTCTTATCCCTATTACAACAAAAATTCAACTGAGAATCATAAGCTTTCACAGCTGTATCCCAGGAGATATATGACAGTAGTATAAACTTTTTCAATGTATTTCATAAGGGAGGAAAAACTAAGACCTCATTTATTAAAATAAAGATACAGTGAGGGTGATCTTAAATGTCATGCTTGGGTCTTTTCAAATGTTCTTAATTTGACAGAAATAAATTAATGTAATTCTCTAATTTTCATGTAGCCCAAGGGCCTTTCAACTCTCAACAAAGCTTGAAAAAATATACCAAAAAATTGCTATTATTATCTCAGTTGCCCTAGGGAAAAGAAATTAAAGGGGAGGTAATTAGTTATTATAGATATGTGCATGTAATTAGATATTTAGTGTGATATGTAAACTCTGTCTGCTAATTCTATTGGAAAACAAAACAGTACTGAAAGATGAACATGTAAGGCCAGAAGGTACACACATTTTCTTTCTCACTTAGAGATCAAAGTTTTGATGTGTTTTGAAGGTAAAGACTCAAAAACTTTTCCTACTGTTTTATACAAGATTATTCCAAAACATCACTAAGTATCAACATAATCATATTTTCACAGGCTTATTAGGGATTTGCTCATGAAATCAGTGTCTTGTTATGATCAGTAAGACAGTAAGATAGGAAAGAAATCAAATGTTTTGGTCTATGAAACAGAAAACACATTGTGTGGAATGTATTTTGTCCCTCTCACATGGAAAAAGATTTCTGTTTTGAACACCAACACCTACATAGTGAAGGTCAAGCATGAAGCATGAGCCAAACAATAGCATTGTTCAGTTACTTATAAAGTCATTTAAATCTAAAAGTTCAGATAGGGCTCTTTTCAGTTATACACTGGGGACAAAATATCAGGTAAGGTTGAAACTCATATCTGAAGAAGATAGAAAGAAAACAAAATGTGTCACCAATGCCTATTTTGTATTTCAAAACACCAGGATTTAGACGTCTGTTCATTAAATTGCTGTTACACATTTGTTTCCAGGTGTTCTTACATGTTCATTATTTGTACATGCGGAAAACAGACTTAATGATTTCCCAGATCTGTACAAATTGTTTTAGAGAGGAACATCTAGTCAATGAAACCAGTGTATTCTGCCAAGTATTTGGTAGTCAACTTTGAAAATAAAATGCTTAGTTTGACCTCAGTAAATGATGCTCAACTTTGTAAGAGAGCATCATCTGCTGGACCCACTCTCCAACCAGGGCATGCTTTCGTGGTCAAATCTTCAGATTAACTTTCCTGTCCTCTTCAATGCATTAGATTTGCCAGTTGCTAGTGTTAATTAAATCATTTTTTTCAAAACAGAAAAGAGAGTAATACACATTGTTATGGAAACACAGGTCCTGTCTGCCTTTCCAAGAACTGATGCTTCTGCTTTCTGAGTCAATAGGAACATTCTGCAGGCCTCAACAGCAGTGATTCAAGCCCAGGGTCATTCTTCTATTCAGAAAAAACCTAATCTGCTCATGCTCTTCCAGGATATTCTCTTCCTCTTTCCACGGATCTTGTGAAGGGGGAACAAATGGGCAAGAGAGAAGGATGTACATGAAAGAGAAAGGGCATCACAGGAGAATGAGGGAAAACAAAAAGATAAGGAGGAGGGCTAGAGAAACAAAGAAGAAAGTAGTACAAATTTAAAGTAATATGGTGGTTTTCATTTGGCTAATTTTATATTGACTTATTGCTGTCAACTAAATAAGCAATTGGCAGAATATATATATTTCCTTCTAAAAAAATTAAAACTCTTTGGAAATTGTTTCTGACACACCCTAGTTGGATTTCCTCTTTTTTTTTCCTAATCGGGCTGAAAGTGCTTGGATGGGGGAGGCGGTTTAGGTAAGCAGGTTGTAATTACTCCACTGGATTAATTTTCTTACTGATTGCGTCTTTTCTCAGCAGAATGAAATATAGTCATGATACCTCATCACAGTCTGTATCCATATCACAATGAATAATCTCATTATACTTTGTACCCAATTTCCTTTCATGACAGATCCTCACCTTATGCCAGTTGGTGTAATTCTGTTGAAGGATCAGACCTATGTCTATATTAGATTTGTAAATGTCCTATAGAAGCACTAGCTATAGATTTATAGCATCTTGAAATAGGTATTACAAATTTAAAACATTAAAAAATGTATCACATTTATTTGTAATCTCACATATATCACAGCACTGTAACTTCTGTGACTCCTTTTAAGTAATTTTTTATTAACATCAGTACAAATTAAATGAAAATCAGACCAACACATGATCAGTGCTTGCAGATACGTGGGACTTCAGCTATATTGGTCATTTTTTGGCCATGCTCAAACTTATGTCTTGCACACATAGCATGTAGTACATTTAAACTTGAAGATCTCAGTGCGCTTTATGAAGACTAATGGATAATACCTCACAACAAGTCTATCGAGTAAGGATTACTGCTACTGTTATTTGTCATCTATTGAAGGTTACAGCAGATTTGGGTTTATTGATTGATGTGATATATTGCTTTCTCTCTTAGGCTCAGAAATTGAATGGGTGTGTTTGTTGCCAGTTGATGTGGTTTAAGGAGCAGTAGAAAGGCATTCTGTATTTTCGTGTTTCTCTTTTCTATACTTAAACGACAAACACTGGTGATATGTTCCCGTACTATGCACATGAGAATACCACACATGAATAGATGGGAAGGAGCCCCAAAGAAATACAGTCTAGGAATTGTTTTTAATGTCTTTCTTTAAGGCCTAACTTCCACCAGGCCTATCCATGACATCTGCATTCTTCCCTTATTTTTCTGTTACCTCCCACACGATATCCACAGCATCCAAAGACACCTTAGCAGCAGCACATGGCTGTGACCTCTCTCTGGCTACCGACGGCATCATTCACATAAGAGTCACAGTCCTTGTCAGCCTGAAGACATGAAGACAGAGCAATTTTCTAACCATGCTCGCCTATGGATTTTGTACAGGTTTGCCACTGAGATATTAAACTTACTAACATGTCTATATTAAATGGACAGTGACAGAAGTGCAGCTGCAAAGCTTGCACTAACGCTAGTTGTGGAAACATCATCTGTCAGCTACGAGCACAGTCCCCAGTTTCCCCTTTAGCACGATGATTTCAGCTGGCCTGGTGCACGTGTCAAAGCCAGCAGCTTCTGAAAATGCGACGCTATTTCCTTCACAGCTCTTTACTTTGTAAACCAACAGATTCACCATGTCATAAAAAGCTACTGCTTCAACAAGGGACGGGATGACAAGTCAGTCCAGCCTGTGTCATTGCTATAGCCCAAGGATTATCCCGCCCCTCTGCTCAGAGCCATCTCAAGGCACCAGCCAACCCCCAAGCCCCCCCCCGTGACTGACGATGTAACACGTGTGTGGTATGATAAGACCCCACGTGGCAATTCCTTGCAATGGAGAGGCACTCTCCATATATGCATGGAGCTTGTAACAAACCTAGCACCCTACGTGTTTGCAAATGCAAAACTGCCGCAGAAATAAGTAGGCGATTTCTCTCTCTGCAGGATCAAGATTATTTTTAAACTCTGCAGTGACTTGACCACAGCCGGCAGCTAAGCCCCACACAAATAGAGGAAAGAATCAAATATGACAACTAAGGGAGCTGTGAGTGTGAGTTCAGAACTGGATCTGATAATAAGAGTTGTGGAGTTGTAGTTCTGAAATTCTGCCTCCTTTAACACGCTTTCCACTTCATTGACAGAGATTCAGCACATACACTACAGGCTGAACTGAAAGATGGATGTTAAATCTTTAACGGTGGTCTACTGAGAGAGAAATAACTGGGAAAGGAAGCTCTTTCCTCAAAGTGTTGAAATGAGGATATTTAAGCGATCCACTGAGCTAGACAAAAACTGAAGCAAAGTTCAAAACCGGTCAGGATGGAAAGAGTAACGGGCAGATTCTTCTAACAAAAACAACCAGATTTAATTGAAGTACCATTTAAGGTTACAGGGGGCAAGCTAGTCCACAAGGAATTCACAAGCAAACAAAGTCAAGGGGTGATAAGAAACCATGGCCATTTTTTTACGGCAAATATCTTTACAGCAGACTCGTGTCAAGAGCTGAGTGGTGAGTGCATGTGTGCTTAAAACACTTTAAGAGAGGCACTATTTGAACTGTATGTCTCGTCACAGGGGATTACCTGAGGGCAACACTTAGCTTCTGATAGGTTTTAAAGTCATGTCCCAGTTTGGAGAATGAAACTAGCGGTCTAAGGAACATGCAAGATGATGCATGGTAAGATGGAAGCACTGAAAATTTGACTTACTTCTCCAGAGTATTAGTTTGTCTTCAGATAAATAGGAAATTAAATTCCGTAGAGCTGTCAAGTTGGTAAATTCTACCAATAAAATAACTGAATGTTTCCTGAATCCACTTAAGTTTGAATATGATTGATTAACTCTTTTTCTGAGCCCTTCTGTTTGCCATTTCCTTAGTTTTGTGGGAGTTGGAGGAGAAAAAAAAATGCTGCTCTTGCAATTCTATTAACCTTTTCTGTATATTCCCTCAAAAGGGTTGCCCTTTGTGAATTCACCAGAGGCTTCATGACCCCAGGGAAGGAGGGATAGTGCCTGACTTATGGAAATCTAGAGAATTCATGTCTGTGGGATTTTGCACATTAGTCAATGCCATTTTCCTGAGTTCTAACTCAAATGCTCCTTTTTACAACACGAGGAATTCAGAGGACTGCCAAGCAGCAGAAGACTTCTGAAAGGTTATGTTCTCAAGGGCAAGAGACAATCTCGGGGACCAGGCACTAGCAAAATTCTTTGTGCCAAGAACTCTAATCTTCACACACTCAATGGCAATGGAAAGCAACGAGATTTGAGGCAAGGAACTGCTTATTTGAAAGTGGAAGCTGGCTTCTGGATTGTCATCACCATCCTCAGAAGAGTGAGTATGACATTCCAGGAAAGGGTGCTTCCCATACCTAGACAACGTGTCTTACGACAGTGACTTTTGTTTAAATGTATGTTTATTTCTAGTTACCTTAAATCAAGCCTTTACAAGCTAATAGAGACTGGTTTCTTCTCAACAGTTCCAGGTTTTATTGCTGTTACTTAATTTGTACAATAGAGTTACAGTCCAACCAATGGTGCTCTGGGGATGTAGCTAAGTTCTGGAAATCTCATTAAAAAATTTTGTATTTTGACTTTCAGACCATTTGAAAGGCTAAAGTGATTCTTGTGCTTAAATACGGGTGAGGATCCATGCTTGAATCATTTAAGTAAGATTCTTACATAACCAAGTAGTCTAGTGTACTTTCTAACTCTCCTATTGACTGTTATGAGATTTTTATGACCATAAACAATTCAGCTTAGGAAGCCACATGGAAAGAAATTTTTCTTGCTTTTTTAGGGGCATGGTTTCATCACAGTTTTCACAATATGTAAGGAATCTAGGTTGGGGCCACTTAGAAAAAAGCGATGGATTTTGGGGTGGAACTTTCCAAGGAGGCTAACTCCCAGGATATTTTATTGCAAGGTTCACAGTAAATGACATTTTTTTCCAAAGTCCCAGCTGCTGGAATGGAGAATTATAGGAATGCATAAGAATCTCACCTTTTATTTTAAATAAGTGACTTCCTAGAAATCATGATTACAGAAAAATTGTGAAACGGGAACCATGTTACTTCTCAGGACTTAACAAAAACTGAAGGAAATGCAAAGACTAAGGCATTAATTTGTTTAAATCTTAAGATATTTAATCTTCGCTATTATTTTTGCAAGAGTGACTCATGATTTTTAACTTACACAATTAGTAACACTCACTTTCAAAACCAGAGTTTTGAATATCAGAAGTTACTTAAGCACTGCTTTTATACACATTCAGTCTCAACTGGTTTTTTGTCTCTGGGTTACCTTGGCAAAATTCCTCCTTTTGCTATTAATTTACATGAGAGATTTGTATCTAGATTTTCCAGACTAGTCTGAAAACACTGAAGCCTTAGGACACTCCAGTGCTGTTCTGTCACTTTATTCGCTTTTAACCCCTCAATCCTCCATCCAAGTAGTTACCTGTGGGAAGAGCCAGAGATCAAAGGGTCGTTGTACTCTGAGAAAACTGACACCCTTTGATCACTGGAGAGCTGGTTTTCTCAGGCAGTGCTGGCCGTCCTCCCCCGCTCCCACATTCCCCCTCACACACGTGCAGTTCATTCCAAGCAGATGTTAGCTAGTGCATCTGCCACTCTCCTTCTCAAATGACTTGCAGAACCACATCTGCTCAGTATGAGCTGGCCACCTCTGAGGCTCTCCGCCTGTCCACTTCTTCCTACTGTATGTTTTCATCCTTGTCCACTTCCTATGTCCCACACATGCCTCTGTCTCACCCATTTGCTTCCCTTCTTCATCTTGCTGTCCTCTGTATCTGTTCTAAGCTGTCTTTTTTTTTTTTTTTCCCCACTCCCTATTTATTCTCATTTTAAAAAATGCTGAGCAAGAAGGCAGCTTAACATTTGGTAATTGTAGATAAGGACAGAGAGATTAAGTGATTTGCCCAAGGCCACACGGAAATTCTGTGGCAGAAAGGTGAATTGATTTTAGGTCTCTATGACTCGATAGATTCACAGAGGAAGTCTTATTTGAAGAATATATTTTAAACATCAAATCAAAGTTTGATTCCAAATGAAAACAGCTCCAATTACAGGGCTGCTTTTATCTGCTAGTTCCATCTTAGCACTATTAGGCACACGGGCTGTGTCTAGACTTACCAGGTGGGGCATGCCGCAGTGCTTGTCTGACTCATAGGCCTGGCTTTTCTTTCCTTTGGTGTCCTTTACAACATGGCTGAGGCACACACCCAGGCCCATGAGCTGAGGGGTGTAATACAGATGTAAACATGTAGAGGTGAGTGTCAAAACTCAAGTTGTCTAAGCACTGTTTCCGAAAAGTACAAAGTTCTCAAGGACTTGGTCTGTGTCAAGCTAATCATTGAAATATGACCAAAACAAATTATTTTTTGAAACATAATAGTTCATTTGTGTTAAGACAAACCACTGGTTTACCCGAGGTTTCATTGGTATGGCTTTCAGGTAGAATGTATGTGTTTGCTGATATCGAATTTCTTAATGTAGTGATAAACAAAGCTGTTTACTTATGCCCCTCAAAAAAAAGAGTCTAATGCAGCTTTCTGCTATACTCCAAGCCATAAGGTCATTATTCTTGGCACAGAGCTACTAGAAAATTTTGTCAGCCTGCCCACAAAAATTAGCTCTGCAATACCATTGAATTCTAGGGGCTGAGCCAGTGCTTTGGCCTGACACAGGGTATCTCTGTTCTTGCAGCCACCAGAGAAAGTTCTCTTAGAAAAACAACAACAACAATACAAGTTTATGATTCGCTTTCAGACTTTGTTCACCTAAATGACTTGTTTGTGCACTATGGAAGGAAAACAAGAGATTCCAGAAACTGACGCACACAGCTTGTCCTTGTTTATGGCTTTTAGCTATATAATAAGTGCATACATAAATATGTAAGGGCAGGGCCAGGCAATCTTTCAGTGAGGCTTTTCAAGTTAACCGTCTCCTATGCTGAAGAAGTATAGTCTGTTATAAATGAAGGTTTAGTTTCTGAATTTAATATTAAACTGGGCAACAGAGGGCAAGTGTAATGGGTTTTTTTGAATTTTGTCTTTTTTAATTTTTTTTAAGTCCTGAAATGTGATCTGAACTGAAAGCATGACTACAACTTTGAGTTGATACTGGGAAAAGAATAAGAAGGGCCAGGAATTCAAGACATTCTTTTTTCCTCAGAGTTTAAGGAGACTGTACAGCTTACCAAAGTTTCAAAAGAAGTTTAAACATCTGTTTATCTCCAACTTCCTACCTACTATGTAAAGAAAGCTGCAGGTTTGCATCAAGGTGCCCTGTAAATCTGTATACCCTTCTTTAATTCAGATTAGTCCTTTGTTGTATTCATTCTCCCTCTGCCATGTCTTTGGGTCTGTGTTTTCTTCCCTGCCATATAATGTTTTAATGAGCAACATCCACTCACTCAAAGAGACTGGGTACCGGAAAAGATAGTTGAGGATGTACAGAAGACTGAAATCCAGACTAGGAAATCAGAGAGGTTGAACCCTGCCAAATTGCAAATTCCTTATGATGCTTCCAGTGAAGTTGAAGGAATCTTGATTGGAAAAAAAACAATTGATTTCTCTTGGCAAAAATTCAGGTAGAGATGGGTAAACTTTACAAGGTGGTTGTTTATATTATGGTACCATCCAGAAATTCCAAATCACAAAGGGGATTGTTTCCTGTCCTAAAAGACTGATAATCTGAGATTAAGTAAAGTTGCATAATGTGCTGTTAAAGACTCATTAAGAGCTCTTTGAGGACTTTTACAGAAAAAATGTAAGTGAAAAAGAAGATATGACTGAGAATCAGTATGAAGGAATAATAGAGGTATAAATATACAGTCTTTATGGAACTCCTTACTGAAGTTGAGCGCACAAGAAGCAGCAGGAAATATAAGTGGCAAGGAGAAGAGTTCACTTAGCATCTTGAGTAGACAGAGGAGCAAATAGGAGTTGATTTCAGCCTTTATCACAAAAAAGGGGAGATAGTAAACAAGTAATAAAAATATTTAATTTTAATGAAGGGATAGGAGCAGAGGCTAGAACAGAAAAATAGCAAGTTACCAAATACACTGGATGTATTCATGTTGACAGAGCCTGATGAAATTCACCCAAGATGCTGAAGAAACCAGGCAAAGTGATCTCTGAACTGTTAGCAAAGCCCTTAAGAATTCACAGGGAGGAGAACACACTGCAAACAAGTGAAGAAAGGCAGGCAGAGAATGAACTGCCGAGGAAAAGTGAGAGGGATTTAGAGGAAAATGAGTCAGTTAAATTTTGTTAACACTTCTGAAATATCAAAACACATTATCAGTCAATTTATCTGTAAGGATGGAAAATTATCAAGTGATAAACCAATATCGATTTGTCAGTACAAACTGTAACACTAGTCTAATTTTCTGCTTTACCAGGACAACTAGCCTATTGGATAAGGAATTAATTCAGAATTAATTAGAGAAGCCATTTTATGTGATTTATCTGTCTTTAATTTCAAACTACCCTACATGAAGAAAACTGGGAAATATGGCTTTGATTAAACCCATGTCATAAGATTGGTGCACACCATTTGGGGAGAAAACAGACTTTCAGGTAGTTTCAAATTGCTTCCTAGTCAAACAGTTATCTGGAGGACATTGAAATGGTGCCCTCCTCTATATGTTCTGAGCCTAGTTGCATTCAGTATTTTAAGGTACTGCTTTAAGCCAGTGCCCAAGTTTCTTGTGTCATCATTTTTACCATCTAGTAAAGTAGTTCTAATGTATATGCTGTCTCACCAGGAAAAAAAAAAAAAAAAAAAAAGAGGTCAGCTGCTTGAAAGGTCTCAAGAACAAGACCTTGGCCAATTAAGGCACAGAGGATCTTCGTCCACGTACTTGCAAAGGCAGCTATTTTTCGTCATTGTCTAGTGGAAGTACAGGCCCTTATTTTAGGAGGACAACTTAACTAAGCATATAAATTGCAGTGCTTAAATCAGGAAAGCTGGATTCAAACCCTTGATAATGAAACTGAGCACACTTCTAGATTTCTTAGATATTTTTAAAAGTGAGAGTTACAAAGCAGTTGGAGGAATAGAAGTTGAATGATCTAAATTAATTACAGAAATTACTTCAAATCACTAGATGGAATTCAATAAACAGAAATGTACAGATTACTCTGAGGAAACATACCTCCATTCTACAAATACAAAATAAGAAATATGTTTAATTGCCATGCTGCAAAAAGAAAAAAGAAAAAAGAAGTGATTCATAGGTTGAAATTATGATTCTTACAGAAAAGACAGCTCTTACTCTGATTTTAATGACTAGGTAGACAAACATCTTTCAGGGACTGTTTGGGTATTTGCTGCTCCTAAGGGGGATGCTAAAAGACTTTTTAAGATCATTTTGACTTTTGTACTCCTTTGATACAGCAAATACACTAGGAGGAATAAAGGGTATGAATCAAAAGCTTTACTATTCACATTTGATAGATGGCAAATCAAGCTACATAAACGGAAAGTAACCTACATGTGGCCAGGTAGAAAGTCTAGGGCAATGAGCCAGGGATGCGATGCAAACCTGTTAAGTCATAGTCTGGAATTTAACCACAAAATCACCTTCTCTCTGGCCTTTGCATTCAGTTGAGATCTGGATGTTTACCCAAAGCCTACCCGGAGTGATCTTCCCCAGCAGACGACCTCCCTTTGCACAACAGGCCTGGCTCCCCTTCCCGAGGGAAGAGCTAGCGAGTCCCCTCTCCTCTCACACCCACAACCTCCTTTTAGATATTCGGTGAAGAGGCTCACTGCCCCCTTCTAAACCTGCCGGGCCTGACCGTCTCACAAGTTCCTGCGTGAGAACGGAGAAAAGCCTTTGCATTTTGAACCCCGTTAGCCCCAAGGTGCATTTCGGGTTGGTTGGGAGGGTTAAGGGGACAGCTCGGGGCACTGGCACGGGCAGGCGCGGACCCCGGTGTTTGGAACATGCTCTGCTCATGTTACGAGAAGGCTCTGTGAGATTTAAAAATCTGTGTCTGTCAGAAACTTCCTGTTCAGACAAAAGCTAACCCAGTTATGTAAGAAGGTGTTAAATGTACATGGAAAAATTATGCTTTTCTAAGAAGCTAGGCAGTGATTACTTTTGCTAAATCTGCAGTCGTTCTCCAGTAACAAATAAATAATCAAAGACAGCACATTCTGTGAAAAAATAATAATGTTGAACTAAAGGAGGCAATTGCCAGTTCAAGTCAATAAAATGTAGTTCCTTGTATTTTCATGTTAAATAAAAACAAAGATTTGCCCAAAGAAAGCAACAGCTAAGCTGTTTGTTTTTATATTCACTTGGATCCTCAGATCTCTTCCAGACAGACTTGTGGATAAACAGGTTTGTTTATGAAAAATCTGCTCATTACTGCATCAGCTATATATGGGGCATTTTGGTTTCAGATGAAGTTGCCTTTCAGACATTTGTTTGTTTGTTTAAAATTAGGGAGTGCACAGCCTAATGGATAAAAGCCAGGTCTAAAGTGACATAAGTGGGGTTCTCAAGTAATTCTTTCAAATCTGTAGGCTCATCTTGAAGCAATTCATCTTAAAAACTGACCCAACAAAAAAAGCCAATAAACATTAAGTATGTAAACCCATTTTGTCTTTCTGCTTCCTGTTGTGTTTGACACTATTCCGAATGAAGGTTGCTAATATTGTTTACACAGGGTTCCTGAGAACTGGTGAAGACTACCTCTAAATAGCACCCTACTTCCCACCTGTTTTCAAAAATCTTCATTTGTTTCAGGGCACACAATTCCTCTATAACACTGGTCTTCCTCTGTGTCAGGTTTGTGTGAGACAGTGAATAATTTAACTATTTGGATTAGTTTCTAGGACTGTGTCCATCTTTGAGAACATCCTGCCCCTATAGTTCCAGGTAAATACTAAAACATGTTTTGCATAATGATTCTGTATTTTTATTTCCATCCTCTCAATAAGGGAGTTAATGGGTGGGAGGGGGGAGAGCTGGCAGACAATAGTACACAGCCATCTACACCCCACTGACAACTGTGTTAATCGGCTTTTTAAAAAATGTGTTACACGTCACTGACTTGATAAAGAACAGCTGTGTCCAGACAGAGAACACTAAAAAATACCACCTGGCAAATGATATATTCTTTATGGATAACAACTTGTCTTTGGAAGACCAGAGATGTCACTTTTTCTGCTTTGTTGAAGATTGATGGCCACCTATTGAATGAGAATGTACTTTTAAATTGGAAAGCATCTTATTCAACTGATGAATACCCTTATCCTCGTGTATGGCATAGGTGGAATTAAAAGTCAGAGGATGTTCTTCAGTTACAGTTCTCTGCATAACCAGTATAGTTTGGGGGGATTGTTTTGGGTTTTTTTCCTCAGTGGGTGGCTTTTTACCTCACCTGATAAGCTGAAGTTTCCTTCTTGCAAATGGATTAATGCAAATTACCCTTTCTCCATGTGGTATTTCTCATCAGTTATAGTGACAAGGGAGAAAATGATAAAAATGTTGCTGAAAAGGAATGTGAGGTTGGCCTGAAAAGCAAAGGTCCTGATGATTTCCGATGAATGTCCAATCCTCGTGACAGGAGGCCTACAGGTTTTAATTCAGGACAAGTTGCATTTGCGGACTGCAGTGAACAACCTCAGTGGAAAAAGAGGTTAAGCTGAAATCTGTCTTATGAAATCTGCAGTCATGTGCTGACACTGAGCAGCAGCTAATCACGACCAAATGTCCTTAGGTTGTGCAGCCTACATAAAATCCTCTTTTCTTATGCATAATAAAGATCCTATTATTATTTCCCCCTTTCCTCTTGCATTCTTATTTCCCTAGGCTAGGGGAGCACTATTATTATTTCCCCGTTTGCCATTGTCTGTACAGTTTCTCTTGTATTGACTGCCTGGAGTGTCTTTCTTCTTCCTTTCCTTCAACATGGGCTACAAAGCAGTGCACTGCTTTGACTTTCTTTTCATTACTCATTTATAACTTTGTGTGCTCCGTAGTACAAACTTTAGTTAGAAAGCACTGTCCTCTTTTTAAATAGCAAGGGTGAAAGATAATACCTTTTTAGAACAGCGAGTGTTTATCTAGTGACACCGCATAGTCTATTAAGCAGCATGTAAATGTTCTCCCATTTTGCTTCTCATTCTCAGAAGGGAGCAAGAAAAGAGTACTCAGAAGAATAATTTCTTTTCCTAGAACACCAAGATTTGCCAGTTCCCCTAGGGCTACTTTTTTCTCTCAGGAATAAATGTATTACATGTTATAGGGCCCAGATCCTTAATAACGATAATTAGCAATTCTTTTCATTAATTTGAAAGTAAAATCATACTTATAAATATCCAGCTTGTATAGGACAAGGCTGATGCTGAACTCACACTAGACTCATACTGTTAACTAGTCTAACATTACAGTGATGTCAGAACAGGCATTGAGAGCGTATTTCTATGTTTGCATGTGAACAGAACATCCATATAGAACTCCTGGAAGATTTAAGGTTGCAAAAACACCCATTCCAGCACTTGTACTAACTTTGTTTTTCTGGTAAAATAATGTGGCCTTCTCTTATGATGCACTGTGTTTTCTGGTCTACGTTAAAAGGGGCTTTTTGTCTGTTCACTGACTAAGAGAACTGTACTGTAAACTGTGGGGTTTATACTTTGTATGTTATACTTCCCAGTAATGTAAAATCATTATAAATTGATATTGCCACTACAGTTCAACTACAAAAAAACCCCCAAAACAGCAACAACAAACCCACGGTATTAATAAAAGTTAAATAGAATAGTATAAATAGAATACTTGAGAATGCTCTGTTTTAGTTAAGAAAAAAATCACCTTTTGGCAATTAAAACGAAGTATGGCATTCTTACTAGTTTTTCATTTAAAAGAAAAGGAGGCTTGGACCAAAACACAGGTATTAAGTTCAAGCATCTGCATGCTGAGTTTTCTATTCACACATACATGTACTGCAAATGTGCACACAGTAAGACTGAAGGAAACATTCTGAAGTGCAACCTCTGCCTAAAGGCTCCAGCTAGCAAACACAGCCTTGCTTTTCAAGGCAATCAGATTGGTTTAGACCTAATAAAGGCCAGTCCGAGAGTGACTAGGCTTTATATCTTACCTATGTTTTGCTGGAAAACTGTAAAAAAAGTGTGGAAAATGTGGTTTTAAATGGGAAAAGTGGGCATACCCATAGGTAATGGGATAATTCTCCATCTGGAGACAAAAATTTTCTTTTGTTATAAATTAAGAACAAACAAAGCAAAACATTATTGTTACCATATGTTGATGAGGTTAACTACAATGACCACCTTTACTGTGACAGGCATGATCAAGTTGTCATCATACATAAACGAGTTCAAAAAAAGACTAGGAACCTTTGTAAATTATTTCTGTCTCTGGGCCTGAAGAAACTAGGGAATAAGAGGATTAGAAAAAACAAGGGGGATGTTGGTAGCAGAGCAGGGTGAGGGCACCGACTCTTGGCTCTGGTGTCCTAGTGGAAGGATATGCAAGGACAGAGATCACTCATTAGAAATTATTATTGATCCTTTATGTTTGCTTAGTTGTCTTAATCTACAAGTTTACTAAAAGATACCCTCATTAATATGTGTATAAGATAAGAAAGGAAGAATATCACTTTTACTCTAGTGGGTAGCAATTGCTGGCCAAAAAAAAAAAAAAAAATTTGATTAGTCCCTGTACTTTGGTGGTAGCAATTTTTTTGTGTGTGGTATTGGTGTATCCGGGTTATACAGACAGCATAGGTGTCATTCTTCTGGAGAGTTATACCTTTAACAAACTCTCAAGACCAGAGCTCATTGTGCTCTTCAAGGGCACACGAGGAGCCCTTAGCAGCTTGAATTTAGCTACTGAAACAAGCAGGTCTCATGCAGACACCATTTCTTTGAGGGATCAGCAAACAGCAACAACAAAAAAGAAAACCAGTCTATGTCTGAGATGAGCGTTAAGCAGGAGGCCAGAACATACGATTTTGCACCTCCTTTGAGCCTTAACTAATGTGGATGTGGATGCAGAAGGGTCATTTCGACCAAGGGCATTAGAGCAAAGCTCTAGTTTGAACATAATGGCTGTACGCATACCACTGGCGTGAGCAGTGTCAGCTGTCATTTCTGCATGGGGGGGAGCTGCTTGGAGACCAGGGTCTGCCTGGAAAATTTTGGTGCCGGATACACAGATATGTGCACAGGATCTCACCTGTGCCAAGGTCAGCACCTCTGTATCTGCGTGGCAGGGATTTGGAGAAGATGCAGTAGCAATGTCTTCTTGCTGAATACAGTAGAGGTCTTAGCTCCTGTGTTTGCCCCCCAGTGTGTGCTTGAGCCAAGGCCACTCCCAGCTCTGGCAGCATCTCAGTATTCAGAAATGGGGCAAAAAAGGGGAAGGAATGGACTACTGGAGGATAAGGGAGCTTATCAGGTATTCAAATAAATGGTGCTGAGGTGCTAGTTCTTATGACCAGTATGGAGTTCATTATACTAGGAGGGTGAGGTTTCAGTTGTAGAGGTGGGCAGCTACAGAGGAGGCAGATGACCCCAGGCAAAAGATCTGGTTGCAGGTAAGAGTCTATAAAAGAGGGATCATTATCAGAGACTTGGTGGAAGCCTAGGTGTGCACACAGCCTGTGTGAAGAGATGAGGCTGCTGCAGTGATCAGATGCCTTCCCCCAGCCACTACCCCCTATCTCCTAGGAGCACATTCTCCAGCAGCCATTCCCAACAACAGCACCTGCCCCACTGCCACTGCTCGTGGTGGTAGCTGGTCCTGCCGGCACGCCAGTCACGAGGCTTGCCCAGACCATAGTTGCCAGCACTGCATCATACGATGTTTGGAAATTTCTCTTCCAGTTTGTTGACAGTAATCTGGGATCTCTGATGTCTACTCTAGTCCACCAACACATGTGTGTACAATAGTTGAGGTACACCAGCTGTCTTTCAACTATAATTATTTCCCTTTCAAGACTTAAAAAACATGCTCTTTTGTGACTCTTGAACCTCACCACAGCTCACTGAAGGTGGTTTCCAAATGGCGTTGCTGCAGTTGCCTACTGTGATTTGCCATGGTTCAGTGTCCTGCTCAGCTCTGCTCCCTAGTGAAAGGACTTGATGCGATACAGGTTGCCTCTCCACCATGGGCCACACCTCTGGACTTGGCCATTTCTCGCTCATCTGTACTGGGAGGGTGGTTACCAGGCGTATTGGGAAGCGTAGATTGTTCTTTCTGTGCAAACAAACCTGCAGGAGTAAACACCATACCCTTGGCTCATGGTGCTTGTGAGTCACTCTTTGTTGACGGGTGGTGGTTTCAAGTGTGGGATTGTAGCAAGGAAACGGCTTTGTTTCTGCTTTGCTTTTATTCCATGAAAAGACTATAACTACCATACTTAGCATTCTCAAAGCTCTGTACAAGCTAATCCTTGCAACATTCCCATGAGGTAGGCAAGTATAATTAACCCTATTGCAAAAGATGTGGAAGCCAGGACATAAAAGGATAAGTCATTTGCCCAGGTCCTAAAGGTAAATCAGGATCTGAATCCAGAAGAAGTATCTTATGCCACACAAATTGGTAATGGACTAGACAAACTGCTTCTTAAGCCCTTTCTCAATTACCCAGTTAAAAACAAGTAGGACAGTTAAAATAGCAGGAGTAGTACAGGCCACAGGTCGATTGAAGCTCCAAATGCAAAAGCAGTGCCTGCCCTCACATTAGGGGATGTTTGGGTCCAGAGCATAGAACACAGTGCAGCTCAGCTTTATGACTTGCTCTGCGTTTATGGTAAGATGCTGTTAAAATTTAGCAAGGCCCTAATGTAAGGAAACTGCATCAAACAGCTTACAATTTTTTCATTCTGCCCCTGCAGCAGTTGTCACCCTGGTTCCCACCCACCACCATCATCCTTCACTGCTTTCCCCAGGACTCCTGTATCCTCCTTCCCTGTTATTCACTCCACCCTTAAAATCTCTCTCAACTACTTACCTTTTTGCTCCCCAAGAAACTCTTTCTTGACATCACTCACCACCTTTAAGCCACTTAACTGACCTCACAGGTGCCTATTTTCTCCTCTCACCCTCTCCCCGCTTTGGGAACACCCAGTTGTGATGCATGAGGCATCACAGACCTCTCCCACTCTTGCTGCTCGCTCTGCAAGCATCTGGCAGTACACAGGCACGCTCTGCTGACCCCAGGGTGCGGGTGCTCCTTCTGCTCGTTTGTCTGCCTGCTTCTCGGCATGTCTTTCCACTTGTATTCCTACAAATAAGGTCAGATTATCTGGGGAAAGGGACCGTTAATTTTGTCTGAAATTGTTACAAAAGCATGAGAGGGAGTTGGGAAAGGCAAAGCAGACCATACTGCATCCTAGGAAAAACTGGGGTGCTTTGATTTTGCCAGGGAAAAGACAAGAGAGGTCGGCCAAAAGAAAAACTTAGCCATCTTGACCTATTTTTAATTAAAACTGATAATATCTTCCTCTGCAGCATGACTCTGCATATGCACGTCATTTTGTTTTAGAACCAGAGGAGATCGTTTTGTCCTTACAACTACTTTGTGCAAGTTTGTTTATGTATCTAATGCCAAAGCAGATTCATTTAAATTTACTATTTACCTGCACACTAATCTTGACAAATTGTTATACATAGGCGGCATAAGAAAACACCAAGCAAAAGTTAAAAGCCATGTTAAGATTATGCAGAGTTACATTGAATGTTTTGGAGTGTTTCCCTTTTGTTATACACTTAAGAATCACTGCTTCATTTTTTAGATGGCTAAAATGTGTAATATATGAGCTATCTTTACAAAAACACATACGTGTGTGTGTGCATGCCTAATTGTCCATCTGCACCTATATGTCTGTATTTCTGTGTGTGTGTGTGTTGAGATAGGTTTAGATAGACATGACATTTGTGGAAATTACCCTGTTTTCAAAGTCCGCATTGTTTGTATTGCATAATTAATTCTAGAAACCTCTCCTTCACAAAAAGTGAAGTAATTTATCTTTCAGTAGAGTCTTTTCAGCTTTGTCATTTAATTATGAAACTGAAACCTCTCTCTTTCCGGATACTATCCTGGCAAGCAATATCTATTCACTAGTTCCCAGCAAACACCCTATGCCTGAATCAACAAACAGGTTTGGAAGGGATGATTGCTAAGGAAAGGTCGATGTATCCTCTGACAGCTGGGTTACTGGTTTATACCTAGCCAAGTTTGTTAGCCACTGCATGACATACCGTATTGCCAAAGCAGCAGTTTTCATTGGCACTAAATTTAATTGTTTTGAAACATTGTTAAGGAAAAACAAGACTCTGAACTCTGTCGTATTTTATAGTATTTCAAGGAAACAGTTCTAATGATCTCAGCTTTTATTCTTTTCCATGTTTTCTTTCTCTTCTAGTAATCTCTTAATTAATGGTTTAATTGGCCTAGCTTTGCAAGACCTTTGCAAATGGAAAACAAACAGGTTAAAAAAAATACTTCCGAGAAGTTATAATTCAGCAGAAACTAATTTCACAAGTCCTATCTGTGAACTGCTTCTCAGGAAAGAAACAAGCTCACATTCTGAATGTGCAAAATCCCAAACTTCAGATACTTGCTCCTGAACCTAAATTAATGAGAACTGCTCTAGGAAGAGACCTCTCTATGGCTAGGAGTAGGTCACTGGGAAACTCTTTAACACATCAGTCAAAATGAGCAAACACACAGCTGAGCTGCAGAATCCCTTTCACTGAAATGGTTATAAATACTACGTTAGGGATCGGGGGGTGTCCAGGCTTAGGGTAGGAACAGCAGGAACAGACAACACCGAGAGGCAGAAGACGGTTAGACCCAGGCCACACCACTGCCGCCCCATTAAGCATCCTGTGTACAACCCACTGGTGCTCCAGTAACCTGAGGAACAACAGCAGCTCCCCTCTGAGTGGACTGGGCTGGAGAGAGAAAGAAAGGAAAAAAGGAAGGGGGGATAAAATATGCAACAGATGAAAGCAGAAGGATCAGGGGACTATGGAGATGAGCTGGCCATAAGAGTATGGAAGGGAGCTTGGAGTAAGGGAGACTGTTTTTAGTTAAGTAATTAAAACTCAAAAAGGTCAAAAAAAAAAAAAGAAAAAAAGAAAAAAGTGAATGGCCAAGTTTCAAGGAATTATTTTAAGTCCACTATCAGATTTAGGTGATTCAAATAATTCAAAATTTCTTGCTCTGCCTCTCAGATTGCTCCCTGGAACTGCAGGCTGATCCGTTCAGAGGGCTGGTTTTTATGCTCCAGGTATCAAAACTGTAGTAAACAGAAAAACCTTTTGCATAGTAAGGGCTATTTAATTGCAATGTGTCAGTAACAGATAAGCACCTACACAGAGATTACAATGCTCAAAACACTGTGGAAGCATTAACTAATTATGTTAAGTATGGAGGTAATACCTCCATTTTGCACATGAAGACACTGGGCAGAGGGAGGAAATACCACACCCAAGACGACAAAGTTCAAAGGGTTCATAAGCCTTTTGACCATACTACCTCTGTGTTTTGCAGATCTGTTTACTAAAAATACGGAACATTTTTGTTTA
>JAVJGG010000058.1:571765-614990 GCA_035590195.1 Aviceda cuculoides
GTTTATGAAAGATGAGGATTAATAATTTACCTGGGACATTAGGCCCTTTGTACCTGCTGTACAGTAGCATGCGTTCTAAGTGTTTGAACTTTTTACAGAGAACTGGCAAAGTTTAAATTGGCAGGCGATGCCTCAGGCCGTGCAGGAGTCATGCATGACCTCCAACTTTTAAATGCACATACGTGTTGAGGGTACTTGCAGGGGGATGTTAAAGACAGAGAGAAAACTCCAGTTGGAGTGTATTTCTGTCCTGTGTAGTAATGGGGATCGCATGCTAAGTCACTCGGTGATCTGTACTGTGTGAGTTTCAGCTGTGCCTGTCTTGTGGGTAAAGACAATTATGAGTTTAAACATGCAGCATCCTTCTGCTTTCTTCTTCTGTCTTTTTACTGAAATACATGCAGATACCAGTAACAGTATCTATTCCTAGTTATCTGTGTTAAAAGTCTGTCAACTATATTGAAACAAACTGCTTTATTTCATTACCAGAGGCTTTTCCGTCAATAAATTGTAGCTTAGATCAAAAGAAGAGGGTTGCCTTCTGTTTTCTAATTCATCTACTTTGTTCAGGCGTTTGCTTCCCCGAACTCTTAAAGGACTTCAGCAGGGTAAATGATCTGTATATTATTCATTCTTCAAGATGCCAATATATTCTAGTCAAACAAGGACTTTATATGTGTGTATATATATTTGTGTGTGTATATACATGCCAAATAATATTTTTTTTGGTGACTGTCTAACAAGCGATTCCAAAGAGAACATTTTTATTATGGAAAGAAAAACTCAAGCATTTTCTCCATCATCTGCTTTCCTCATCATATTAAAATCTTGATTTCTCTAAATATTTAGCTGCTTCTCCTCAGAAATTCCAGTTTCCTACAACCTGGAATTTGCCACTTCACTTGAACTCAGCTGCTCCAAATCTGTCTGTTTGAAGTCGCTTTTAAGTCCTAGGTGCTTTCCAAAATCAATAGCTTTTAATAGACCTTCTTACATATTTTAGGCTGTGTTCCTTGACCTCTAAAAACCAAAGAACAGGTGCTACAGACATTTATTATTATATTGCATGTGGGCATTTTCATCAGGCTTAGTCTTTCTCTATCCTCTATGTAATTTTTTTTTCTCTCTCTCTGTTTATTTCTAAGAGTTAGAAACATAGAGATGAATGCTGACCTCCTCTATTCTAGCTGTTAGTAAACCAGCACTGGCAGGTTGCTGGATCTATTTTGTGATGAGTCCAATAGTGTGATGGTGATATTTTATCAATAATATAATTAACATCATTATTTATGCATCACAAAATGCTATTCCAAGGACCTTTCTTAACATCATAGACCTTAGCTGTACAACTTAGGTCATGAAATTTCTGAAAACAAACCCATGTTTAATCTGTAAAGAAGGAGCAGTCCCACATAAATCATGGCATCTTGACCACCACCTCGTGTTTTGTATACACACACACACACATTTATACACACGTATATATAAAAAAAGCTTCTTGACAGCATATGTTCTTCTCAAAGTCTCAGTTCCTGGAATCAAAGGACTATACAGGCATTTCAGCTTTCATTTCTGACACAAAGCTGCAAAGGTAGATGCCATGACCAAAATATTTCCTGTGACTTTTAGAATCCTTAAGAGAACACAAAACAAAATCAAATAGCATCTCTGAGTTCTTTCCTTTCTTAGTCACCCAGTGCATGAGCCAGTCACATGATTTAGAGATCTGACTTAAGACTGTGGCCTGTTTAGGGCCAGGTATACAGCGGTGGAACTACTGCTATGCCTGTGTATGCTTTAGTATTTTTTAGGTTTACATCTCTACACGTGTCTGTACATGGTACACTGTACTTGGGAATGAGCAGCTGCGCTGCACTCTGGCTATCCTCAGGGAAATAACTTCATTTTCCCTTCTACGTCTGTTTTTCACATACAGACAGCCAGCTGCAATGTGCCTGTATACTGGAGGGAAAGCTTGGTTTTTCTTACTGTCACGGGGATGAAGAGCCAGAGGAAATCCTTGAAAAGCAAGGCTTTTTTCCACTAATCATGTTGGGAAGAGGGAAGGAGTGCTGGTGATGCTGCTGACAGCCACCCCATACGGCAGCAACTACTGTGCTGCGCATCCTCTTCACAGTCTCAGCGGCACAAAAGGAGGAGACTCTCAGACGGGCAGAGGAGGGGGATGAGCAGTTGAGGGTAAAACAAATGTTTCTTGTCTCCATCAGAGTAGGCAGGCTTGAACACACTTGGAATTTGCTTTCCTGAACAAGTGTATGCCTCTGGCAGAAGCACAGATGGGGAGTGAGGAATTTTTTTTATTACCTGCTGCTCTGTACAGGGACAGCCCAGATGTGACCAGCTCAGACACGGGTAGGGGAGTGTGTGACACGTCAGTGCTGATACTGAGGGTGTTAGAGGAAAGCAAGGCATCTCGGCTTACTGGATTTCCTCAGTAAATCCGGGCTTGTGATTTAACACCTCTGTTAATGGTTGCACTGGGTGGGGAACTTTAGGCATCTGCACTGTCAACATCTGTGCCTGGGACAGACAATGTAGGTTCCCCTTCTGTGCAGTGAAATGCAGCGAATTGGGTGGGCATCCCTAGGCCACAGTCCCTCTCACCAGACACTGACGTCTAGCCCTGGAGATGAGTTGCGCCCAAAACGCCATTTTACTGCCTAGTACTTATTTAGAGAAGGTGCCTCAAAGCAGAGAGGCAACGCATAGGCACAGAAGCTCAAGACAGGTGGGGTGAAAAGGGTGCGTCACTGGAGAGGGAACTAAATCAAAAGGTGATGCTGGTGTCCCATCCCACCCTCCTGTCAGTCACCATGCCTGGACCATGAAGTTACCCAGGAGTCCTCGGCTGCACACTGGAAAGAGGTCCGAGTGTGTGGTGTGAGAAAATGGGTGGGAAGAAAAGCCAACATCTCCCAGTCTCTGCAAGGCCTCAGCTATGACCTTGAAGATGCACATGAGGTCCTACCTAACCTTTAGTAATGGCCTATCTGCAGCAGTACTTGTCTGACGGGTCTCATTATTTTATCCCACAGAGTAAATGGTGAGTTCGTGACTACCACCTACCAGCATGTTGTAACCTGCAGCGGGATGCTGGAGCTGAGAGCAGACCAGCCTCAGATGGAAGTAAAGTTCATACCGTGCATTAGGAAATGATAGGCGCTGGCTAGTAGAGAGGAGGTTAGGAGGCTGATTCCCACGGGAGGTTTTCGATCCCTGCATGCCTGCACACGTGCGCGAAGGGCCCCTCTCACTATAACATCAGACTATTACGGAATACAAACCCGGGACTCACAAGTGGAACTGGCTGAACACTGAAGTAAATGTGTGTTCACAGTTCATGATCAGATGAAAAAAAGAGTCCAAAATCACTACCTGAATCTTGATAAAAAAGTCAAATAACATCTATAAGAAGATGGTTGTGGTCATGACTGCCTCAGATATTAAACTGGTGCAGTTGCCCGAACTTTTTAGTTTTACAGTTGATTTCAGTGGAAATAATGGAAGTGTATTCAAGTTCATAACACTTTTCCACTATAGTTGATTTTTTTAACCTAAATCTAATTCATAGCATCAGGAAATATGCCTAATAAAATAGAAAAGCATGTAATTAATTTCCTGTTTATTATAAAGTAAAATTCATTGAAGTAATGCTATTTTTTGCATCAGATACCCCTAATTACTTAATGCTCTGTATTGCAAAAATGATAGCCACCCCCTTTACCAGGTTTCTGTTGGTGATGTGCAGGTAAATATAAAAATAATTAAACCTCAACTGTTCAGTGTATGAGAAGTGAGTAAACTCTCTATATAATACCCAGACTTAGAAGTCACTCACTTTTTAATGAGCTGTGTACATGATGGAAGGATACTGTCTGAAAACAATGACATTCTTAAGCCTTGGCAACAGCATATTGATGTTCTGTGTGAGCTACACATGCTGGGTATTGTAAATGACAATCTCCTCTCACCCTGGAAGCAAGGGGTCTTGAATCCAGGGGATTTATATGGAAAAGGGAAAACACGTTAGCTTTTAGTTTTTCCATCTACATATATAGGTATTTTTGTGGACTCACATTGATCTTTGTGCAAATGTTTGCCTTCCACAAGCAGCTGTAGACTGAGTAATCTTTGCTCAAGAAACTGATCTGAGCGTAATAAAGGGAAATATGGTGTTATAGAATAGCATTAATGGAGCTGTATCAAAAGTAAGCATGAATGGATCAATGCCAAAAGAAGACTTGGCTCCTAAATTTGTTTTCAGCTCAAGCAGATTGGATGAAAGTTCATTTTAGGTCTTTCCAAAAAAAGTCAGTATTTTCTCGAAATACTTGAAACATCTCAAATATACTATAATTTCTGTTCTACATCTCAGCAAAACACTTCGTTTTTTACAAAAATTATTTTCTGTTCCCAGGTAAGGTGGTTCAGGAGGAGATGTGAAAACAGAAATTAATCAAGATTTAGATGAATCTATTAAATGCCAGTATCCTTGCACATGAACATAAAAAATGGAGAAATGCAATGAATAAAGCATATTATGAGTCTCTCTGAATGGTACACACACTGCAATTACATCTAGATTTTTTTTTCACCTGAATTATTAATATAATTTAGCTTATTTGAATTAGTCAATTTTCATGCAAAGATTATCAATGTCAAATGTCCTTTTCATTTCAGTCAGGTTTGGTCCAGACAAGTCTGCCCAAATATAAAATCAGGTTTTCAATACTAAGCCATCTACTATTGAATTGGCCATTTTTTAGAGAATGAGTTCTGTTCCAGCACTTACACAGGTTTAAAACATAAAACAAGAACCTTTCCTTCAAGACTTTTCAATGTATATTTCAGATTCCCAACCTCTTGTGTAGCAGAGGAGCTCAAGTGAGAAAAAGGCTAGAAACAAATGCAATTAGCATTTGCTATTCAGATGGAAGTGTAGTTAAGTGAATGCAGCTTGTGGATGCTGAATTCCTGAGGAGCAGCAGAGAGAGCACAGGCCTCTGAGGCCACAGAAGGAAATGAATTCATCTGCTTTATTTGAGGGTACTTGCAAATGAGAGACAAAAATTCCACATAGCAGGCCACCACAGCCCAGCGAAACAAGGCATACTAAGCATAGTATGAGGGTCCAGATAAATACCAGCCCCAAGAAATGGAGCATTACTGAAGAATATGCAAGATGTATTGTCCTGCTGCAGGTATTCTCCTGTTCCCACATGTCTGCTGCATACCATAGCTACAAAATATCTGTCTCTATTTCCATGAATCCACTCATAAAGGTTTTTGCTTGGCTGATTTTTTCAAGTTAATGATAGTCAAGGCACTTGGGAGAAAGATTTATGTCAGTGATACACAGGTTCAGCAAATTGTCAAAGAGTTCTGCTGTGCAATTAATCATCTTTTCTCCATTACAACTTGTAAGTGCCAAGCATATACACAGAACCATTTTTATAATATAGATATCACAGGTATGTAAGTACTAGATGAATCAGCTATAAAAAACAAACAAACAAACAAACAAACCCAACACACAGAGAGTGCTTGCTACCACACAGATTTGTAAATCTTTCTCTGCGTAAGACACCCCTCCAAAAATTGTGGAGGCTGTCGCATTTAACTGTCATCATTTTTATGACAGTACTTTAAGCAGATCTGAATCTCAGTTATGGCTGTTGCTCCCCAAGCTGCTTCATCTAAAATTATGTACATTAGGTTTTTGGTTTTTTTTTTCCAGAGGGAAGCCATTCCTAGTGAAGAAAAACTGCCATGAGAAAGGGGATCACCTAAGAGTACTGGCTTGTTGCTGTCATTTTTATTTGACTTTTTTATAAAAGCGGGATTGAGGAAAGCATCTAAATAGATTGAGAGATTGATAGTGCCTATTAGGCCCTTAACAGGAGCTCCACTCAATCTTCTCCAGCTCCCCCAGCCAACGTGCTATCTATCTCCCAGGGTCAAGCGAGGAGGCAGGAGGTTGTCTTCTTTTCTCAGTGCTAGAGCTGCTGCATTACAAGCAGCAGCCCTGAAAGATGCCTTGATTCAGGAGGAGCTGAGGGCTACCTTTTTCAGTGGTTTCTGTGAGATACTTCAGCAGCTCAAGCTTGTTTGTTGAGAACCGAAAGATCTCCTCCTTTTCAGGGAGAGGTAGTCTCACGGTCCAAGCCCCCAGACTAGACTTCTGAGTGATGTAGATGTGAATTCCTAGGTCAGCCTAAGCCACCTGCCTGCCTCTGTTTCCTTCTCTTTCAAACATCTTTAAAGTCGAGCTCCTTATTGCTCTACATCAGTATAGGCTCAGAACGCAGCTTCTTATGAAGTGTATTAATAAGTAAGTAAAACTGCAGACTGGATGCCCTGACAGTCGTGGAGGAATGACAGGGGAAGCAGGCTCATCTCCAGAGGTGACAGTGTGGGGACCGCTCGTGTCTTCCTCCCTCCCATCATTTTCCCTCTTCAGGGGATTCTGTGCTAATTACGATAATTTTAAAAGTCACACCCTCAATAACCTATGGCAACTCTTCTGAGCAATTTCTTTTTGGAACTCAAGAATACAAAATATCCAGATTATTAGTGTTTAGTACCCCAATAACTTTTGGAAGTCAGTTTTATAACCTGTATACTACAGCATTCCACACAGATCAAAGCAGACAAACTGCTCTAATTGGGTTTTGAGATCAAATACGCCAAGCTTTACATTCACTGAGCTACATGTGGCTTAAATTATCTATATTGTACAATCCTGGACTGCATATTTCATGCTCTACAGTAAAAGGAGCACATGTGGTTTGGAATGTGTCTACTGTATGCATTAGTCCTCATACTAACTAACAGGGTCACCTAATGCACTGTCAAGAGCCTAATAAAGGTTGATTGTGATATCCAGATTCAGACCTGATGTGGACAGACACCAATTCATTGATTTCAGGGGTGTCTGCTGGTGCTAAAATTGATGTTGAGCCTTTTATGTGAGGCTTCAAACACACGTAGGCAAAGAATCAACACAGCACAGAGCAAATTCTTGCCTCTCTCATTAATGTATTGAATTACTCTGGATTTACATGAGCAGAACAGGTATCAGAATATGTGCAAGCATCGATATTTAGATTGCAGAATTCTACCCCTTTTTTCTTTAGCCTTTTTTTGCACAAGAAATACAGTGTTCATATCTAGGTATGAGTGAGTTTTTATGTTAATGCCAATAAAATAAATATATTCAAGCCCCACTTCTAAAGACTATGAAAATTTTTGTTGATTCCAAAGGATAAATGGAGAGAGACCAAAAATTATTTTAAAAACATATTTCAGGAAGATACAAAGAGATCACCTTGAGGGGACTTGGGTACCAAAAGGTATTTAAACTACCTAAATAAATTAACATTCCTATTTTGATATTTTTTTGTAGCTATTTGTGTTCTTCCAGAAACATATCAATTTGCCCACAAAGTTGCAAAGTCATTTTCAAACACTTGAAATGAGTAATATTTCAAATATTACAGGAAATTGTTGATTACTAAAGTGCAGCAGAATGTAAAGCCTGGCACAGCCAGAATATATGAGTGCGTTTAACCAGTTTTCTCACTTTCCAGCACTTTTGGCATCAATAAACCTGAAGGCACACTTGCTAGAGAGCTGTCACTAACTTGTCTGACAGTAACAACCTTCGCAGCTGACTATAGTGAAATCTTTGTCAAAGCTTCTACTGATGCATGTTTCTTGATGCTGCACTGTTTGGAAAGAAGTGTAACAGCAACAGAAAGGCTTGGGATGTTTTTGAAGAGGGAATGCAGGGGGGATACACAGCTGTAAATGGACATCTGCTAGTGCAGCAGGGCAACATGAATGTAAGAGATGAATTCCTCATTTTACCATGGTGCATTATGCAGGAATTAACTGTACAACCAGCAATGCTAAAGGACAAAATAATATTCTAGGTCAAGCTATAAACCATTCTGCTACCATTAAAATTTAGGGGAAAAAAGCCACAAAAATGGTGAAATCTTTCCTTAAAAGAGCATATTTTTCATGTGTTCTTATTTCTGAGCTAGGAAAAAACCTGGCAAATACCGATTTTCCAGTACTTTCTGCAATTTGAGATGGAGGAGGATATTATGTAGGAGGTTGGTGTCTCTGAAAGAAGTGCTGATATGCTCACCAGCAAGCAGGCTTGATTTTTCAGTCAAGGTGATCACTCCCAATATCTACTGATTTCGGCAGAGATGGAGGGGAAATATCTGAATATCCTACAAACAGATGAACCTTTTTGTGCCCTTGGACCTGAACCGAGGGAGCACATCAGCATTGCAGCCGAGCCTAAGGGGTGTGCCTGGTGAGAAGGGCTCTGAGCACCTCAACCACTTGCACGAATTAGGGATGTGCTACATGGCTGCAGCGCTCGTTTCACTTAACCTGCTGATTGCTTCTCCCCTCTGCTGACAAGACTCAGATAAATCATCCTTTCAAACCATGCGGACGTGGAAGAGTCAGTAGTAGACTTCAGGCTGGAAAAAAGGAAATGGCAGTCGTCTCCCGTGGCCACGTCCATGCTGCCAGACGAAAGAGGGAGAAATCCACAGCCCTGAAATCAAACGGCGTGGGCTGAGCCCTGCCCTCGCCGTGCAGGGATCTCTCTGGGTGTCGGACTGACTGCCTCCAGGCAGCACGGTAATTGGCCCAGCATCCCTTCTGGCTCCCAAGTGGTGTCCCTGGGACCCCAAGGCAGGAACGTTATTCTGAATGTGTCTATTAAGTCCAAGGATTCTAAGATGGTGTTGGGGCTGTGTTGCAGCCCACCGGGCTGAGTGATGCTCAGGGCGGGTGTTGAGGGACGGACTGATTCTGGGCTGGTGCTGAGGGACGGACTGATCAACAATGCATTTTTTGAGCAACCCTTGGAGCGCAGTATGACTGCTGTCTTGGGAGCGCCAGCTGGAGTGGTCCAAACCAGAGCCAGAGGGTGAGCTGACATTTCAGCTGGATGCTCAGAAGGCCTGTGCTCCGGCACACTGCTTAGCTCTGCTTTTATTCAGTAAATCTACTTTATTCAGTAAAGAGCTATGGGTAGTAGGGAACTATATACCAAATCTCATTTAATGACTGTAATGCTAAATGAGGAGGGCAGGAGGGGTCTTCAGTGGCAGGCAGGTGGAAGCGTTTGGAATCCACACCCCAAGAATGCAGGCAGAACTTATGGCTAAATGAGGTAGCCTTTTTTCTGCTGCTTGCTCACCAGGGATTTATTCTGCCTCTGGAAACACTTATGTTAATGCATTCTTCTGTGATTCATATTTGTATATATTTTCCATATTATCTCCCCTATTTTATTTTGTTACCAAAGGTTACTTACATGGAAACAGAAATATTTGAGGGTTTCTATTTAAATTTTTCTGCTCTTCCTATGTCAGTTTTTTTGCTTAGACTCAAACTCTTTGGCTATCCAAGCTGGATTGCTTCTGAGACCAGACAACCTCATTCCAACAATTCCTCACAGACAACTGTCCAACAAAGAACAGGATGGCTGAGCTGTGACAGGGACACTTACAGAAGAGAAGCTGTACGCTAGGTAATAGCAACATCAATCCCCATATCAGCTTGGGGATCAGCTTTTCCTGCATGTGCCTGAAGCCTTAGAGCTCAAAAGGCAGCTGGAGAGGGGCCAAAGCAATACGCAGTCAGGTGGGAGACATGGTGGGATGGAGAGAAGGGGAAGAGAGAGGATCTGTATGCCTGTCTGTGTGCATCTGGTTCTGTTCTCCACAGAGTTAATTTTGTATCCCAGTAGCAGGCTTTTCCAGCCTCATTCCCCTGCTCAGGTAGAACTGCATCTGCCCCTCATTTCTCTTGTTCCTTAGCAAAAGACAAGAGAAATGGTGATGCTCTTTTCCTGATACCTGCCTCTTCACTTGTATTGTATTACAACTCTGTCTTAATATACGCATTTAGTGTTCTTTGCTCTTTTCTAAAGTGAAGATTGAAAGCAGTAAGTGTACTAGGTCAAACGCAGTTGGGAGCGAACAGCAGTGCAGACAGGGGTGGCATCCGGAAAAGCTGCAGGAGTTGCACTCAGACCACCTACCTACCTTATGCGTCAAGACTGCTGCAGCATATAAATTCAAGACAGCAGCAAGCAGTTCCTACAGCCTGCTATCCAGAGCTGCCTACTGTAGGTCGCTCCTCTATATAATTCGCTAGGCTTAATACAGCTAGGTTTCATACAGACATCTGAATTTTTACTGATGTTGATTTTGTCTTCAATTCTATACAAGGTAAGACACACTAAGCCACCAGCTTGCTCCAGTTTATCTTTTAATTTTATTGCTTTATTTCTTCTGACAGTGAAGAAATGAAAAACACCCCTTACCTTGTTTTGTTGCAAAGAAAACTAAGAGATAATAAATTTTCTTTTTTCTGTTAGCTAAAGTTTAAGCTTAAGTGCCTCTTTAACTTTTTTAACAGTAATTTTTTTATTAAACCACTTGGTTTTTACTTGAAGAGGTTTTCTGGTTCGGTTTTAGAAGTGTGACCATATCTACCAGTAGTTTATTTTAGGAACTCTAAAGCATAGGTCTCTTCAGTGAATCCTGCTACCTTTGTAGTCAAATGGCTTAAAAAACTTAATTTTAGCCATCTAAAAGCTAGGCATTTAATCTAAGCTAGTTGAATCAACTTCCTTTACAGTCAATGGGGAAATAACTAACTAACTAACTAAATAAATAAATAAATAAAGCAAATGAAAATTACAGTATCTGCTAGACTATAAACCAAAATTTTAGTTGGCTAAAAGACATCCATCACTTTATAAAAATCAGGTAGTGCACTCATTTTGAGAACAAAGATTAGGAAAAAGGAGGCTGTTTTCTGAAGAAAGGCTTTGATTTAAAACAGTTGCACAGGATCTGACTGCAGTATTACTATTCGTGCATATACATTTCATCAGGAATAAGTGATTTTGTAGGAAGAGAGAGTTTCAGGAAAGAGATATGTGCAAAAGCCCCATGAAGCTCTCTTGTATTCCTGAGATATTTGACTACACACAGGGTAGTTTCTCCTGGAACATGTCCCTCATCTTCCACTTCCTCTCACAGTACAAGACAGCAGTCCTAAAGGGGACCATGGCAGCTGGGAAGGTAGCAAGATTGACACGGGATGTTTCATCCAACCCTGGGATTTGGAGGTCAGGCCAGAGGATCAGTTTTCTGTGTGCGTTCCTACCAGAAACATTTCAGAATTGCTGAAGCAGTTCATTACCCCCATGAGGAGTACAATCAGACTGAGAGAGACTTTTCACAGAGCAAAAGGCTGTGGAGCAATTGCAGGAGTTTGTTTACTGTTATTACTTTCTTGTTTTCCACCTGTTTTTGACCCTACCTTCCTCCATGCCCTTCTCTCTCCAGTCTTGCCATTGATACTGGGTCCCTGTCTGTAAGACGTTTGTGCCCGGCCCCTGAGCACCGCGGTGAGAAGATCCCTCCGTGCCACCTTCCAGCCTTTCCCGTCTCTGTGCTCTCTGCGCTGCATCTTTCGTTGTGCAGAGAACTGTGAAGCAGAAATGACAAACGATGCTTCAGGAAAAACTCGGCACCCAAACCCCTGCCTATTTATTTATACTTAGCTCAGGGTTAATTCTTGGACTATTCTTGCCTACCCCACCATTCATGTCTTCTGACCTCAGAAGCCCTAAACATACTGAAGCATTATTAATCTTTCTTAAACCCAGATCCACACAATAGCAACATAATCTGTTCCAGAAGTGCTATGGGATGCACCTCATTCACAATACTTTGCTCCACATAGCACGTTAAGCATAAATAAGGGGACAGTGTCCTTAAATACCGGATAGTGAACATCCTGGAGTCAAATAAACAGAAATTGCCAAAAGAAATCATATAAATGGCACATGCTTTTGTATTTGAATGTTAATGATTTCATTTCCAGTATAGGAATTGATTCTGCAGATTTGATTTATTGTTAGCTCAGCTCAATAGCATTGATTGAGATATTGAGCATGATATGTGCCACTGTAGTTATTGTTTCCCTGAAATAATTTGTTTTGATATATATACATTGATTAAATTTTTACTATTTTAATAGTACCAGTTATTATGGTACTGGCCTGACACATGCAAGCACAATATACTGGTCTTCATTTCCTGAGCTAGTGATATGACATGGGTCAGGGTTACCAGATGCTGTGCTTTTTACTGTTCTATACCATGGCAGTCAGCACCCACTGCTACGCTGACTTCTTATTTTTGAAAATCAAATGGAAATCACACATTCATTACCACCTGATACAGCCAGTTAATACAACCCGATAGAGCAGGGAAGACAAAAAGGAAAGCATCCTCTCTCTCTTGTAGGACACATCAGGTAACTAACACTTCAAAATCCCAGGTCTCCTCTGGTCTTCTTCAGAAAATGTCCCCCTCCCCAGCCTGACTGCTGCCAGGGAATCCGTCCCCAGGATCTGCACGTGTTGTTTGTCCATGTCCCTTTGCCTTCTCAGGGACTGGAGGGGGGGGGGTGACTTTCCCAGGCACTTGCATAGCGTTATGGACAGTACCAAGAAACAAACTCTCACCTTTGGTATCTTTTCATTGTCTTCTCATTATCCTATCTGTAAAAGGAGAATACACAGCAGTTATACATGCATTTTTGGTACGTTGGAGAGAGGTACTATCTTAATAATTATCTTAATAGATTGCCAATTACTCTGTCTTTGAAAACTAGTAGTGTTTCTCGATGATCTAGAACTATCAATTCCAGCATGAAGGGCAACCAGCTTGTCCAGATATTCCTCAAACTTGTGATTTCCTCACATCACCAGCTTTTGCAGCCACTTTCCTCACAGGGTGGGGAACCGTCAGATACTTTCTCTTTTCAGACAAGTCTCTGAACTGACAGTCTTTGTGTTATTCTGTGTATGGATCTCTGGTAACTTGTTATGTCTTTTCCTTTTTTAAATTAAGAGTCTGCAGGGTTTGCTTGGGACTTGCTGGTTTTTGCTTTGCAAAATTTCAGGTTTTTGGAATCACTTCCCCTTGACGGTGTTGTGCACCTGCCCTCACATTTGCTGCAAGCAAGTATTTGCCCTTGTTATCTGACTGTCTGTGTGTGCAGTTTTCATTAGCTGCAGTTTTGCTTTAAAGAATACAATCTTCACTTCTACCTGTTCTGAGCAACATCGTGTCCATTTCTCACAGGGAATGCTTTGCTTTGATCTTATTGCCAGTTCTAATGCTTTTAATTTGATCTCTAATTATTCCCTATAATAACTGTTTCAGTTCATGTGTCTCAGCTTTAATATAAGGGTGATTAAGCGCTCAGTGATCCTGCTTGGCAGCCACCTTCTAGTAAAGAAACATACCATTCCCTGACAACATTCCTACAGGAGTCCAAGTGCTCTTAAATTTTATAATTATTTTAGGAATATATACCCTTCTTCATGTTCACAGGATCTAAGGTATAGCTCACCACTGTGCTGAGCCCACCATAAATACCTGTGTGAAATACTTCTGGGCTTTATAACTGCATTTGCTTTGCAGTGCAGTCTTGATCTGCCTTTCTCAGTTGTTTTTGAACATTAAGGGATGATTGTGCAACACATAGAGTGCTCGTTTAGACAGAACTTTATATCCTGTTTTTCCCAACCTTCGATGGACCAAGATTGCAAAAGGTTATAGCCCTCTCACGTGGCATGAAAAACTACTGACTACTGTAACGCTATGAAATGTTCAACTACATACATTGTTATAGATGGGAATACTATAATGAATTGAATTAATTATAGCTTGCTAACTTTGTCAGTGCATGTTTCTAGAGCTGTAGCTAATACTTTATTTTTGACATAGAATAAACAATTGTAAAGTTACAAATGGGAACTGAATTTATGCAGCTGTTTGTTAGAAGGCACAGAGCTGTAATTTAGAGACAAAACTGACTCTCCTTTTTCTTTCCTTTTTATCTGGGAAAGTGGTTTCATCTTTCAAAAACAGAGAGAGAATTTCACCTTAAGGATGTTTTGCCTTGCAAGATTTAAGAAAATATAAAATTCTTTTACTTTAAATTATAAATTAAAAACACATGTCAATCAAATATGCTTATGCAAATCAGAGGTACCTTTATGCAGAGATATGTCAAAGATATAGATAAGGGTATTAATATACACACATATTTTTAAGAAATAATTTTGTCTTTATAATCATTCTAAGGCAGGTGTCACTGGATTCACACTGACTCTATACTCTTTACAAAGAAATAATTTTCCCAAAAGCTGCAAATCTATTCGTAAACATTTTCAAACACCATCAAAGGAAAAAGTTATGCATTCTAACTTTCATAGACTCTTTTTTTGATTGTTTTTCCAGCTCAGCTGCAGCTTTTAATTCCCTCTGTTGATAAACCATTTTGTCAAACATATCCAATGGGAATTTAAAACAGACACTTATTTCAGTACAGGTTTATGATGATGTGATAGGTTAAGGCAAATAGATTATAACAAGAAATAATATTGCATTAATGGCACCTGTTCTCATAGATGAATTCCATGTTTGCCTCTCAGAGATCAAGACAAATTAATCACCTCTTTTACATTCTAGACATTTCTACTTATTCTTTTCAAGGGAATACAAGAGTCAACATTTGTTGATATCTAATTGTTTCATTGGTGCTGGATATTTCCCTCTGTGAAGGCTATACAGTAGGACAGCTGTAAGTACAGCAACAAGCACTTGCGCCTGCTGCTTTACCAAAACCCTTTATTACCTTTATTCTTGGACCCGTGAACAACAGACACTGTGCCCTCGTGGGGCTTCTGCCTGTCACCCCTCTCCATAGCCGGACAACCTTCTCGGGAGGTAGCGCACCTTTTCCCACCCCCCGCCGCACTCAGGAGATCAGTCGGAAGTGTCGGCGTTGGGTACATGCTCTTGACTCCAAGGCACGGAGTGCTTCGCAGGTTGCAGCAAATCCCGACCCTCTTTTCCGAGCCTCTGTCAGAAGGGAGCTACATCCCAAAGAACAAATACAGCTTTCGGTCTCTTGTCAAGGAAAGCAAAACAGTGAAACTCAGAATTACAGCGCAGTTCAGCAATTGGTGAAATGCTGGAACACATACTTGCTTTTAAGAGGCATTTAGATTATAAATCCATATATATGTGGATTATATAATGCCATCTCCATCTCTTTGTTCTGTGTTTGTATGGCTCTCAGCACCACAAAGTCCCAGCCCATAACAGGAGCCTGGAGGTGTACAGTCTGTTGCAATAGACAGGTAATTGTTGTCTTAACGACAATTGCTTGAATTGTCCCATTGACCTTCCTCAGAGCAAATACGCAGCTAATATGCTGCTCCAGCATTTCACAAGGGATGGTGTCCAGGGTAGTCAGCTCTTCAGAAGGAAGTCGAAAACTAGTCCAAGAGCAAAAAGAAGTGTGTAAAAGGAGATGCACAGGCAAATTGAAAGAGTAGGTAAAGATCATATTTTGGCCTTGGTTTTTACAAGCCCATTCTATATATAAGAGCAGGTATGATGACCACAGAGTTAGCACAGTTTCATAAAAGAGTGGTACGCGTGTAAATGTTTCCAAAGAAGAGGTCACAGACCTGGCAATGGCTGCTGCTTAAAGGAATCCTCAGTTAATCTTTAAATTTCACTTTTGCAGTTGCTGTAGCTAACTGGAAATGTTCTCATATCCATTTCTTTGGTGAATATCTGGATTCTCAAGAGCAAGCTTTTCCACTTTCTTGGGAACATCCTGGTTGGGCAGGAAACTTTCAGACCCATTATGTTGGGATATGTCTATTATTTTTACTAGTTTTTCACTTTGTGATAATCTCTCTCCCATTCTTCTGCCTTCCGCTCTTTATAAAGCATATCTTCCCTCCAATGGAGAAGAAAGGAATTTCAGTTGTCTCTCCCAACCTTGTGCTTCTACAATCATTTTGTCCCAGACTCTTGCACTTCACCTTCCCATTTATGTCCTGTTGCTAGTGTCATAGAGGAGCCTATTCACCTATTTTCTATACTAATGTGCAGGTTGCTTTCCCAATCTTTTCATAACCTTCCTTCTTTCCACATCAGATTCAGGTTCCTTGCTTCTGTCTTTGACGTCATATCATTCTGTCCTGTGGCAAGCCTGGTTTTGCTTTTTTCCTCCCTTTCCCACTATTTCACTTTCTTAGTGTCCTTCCCCTCTGCTTTTCAGCTTGTCCATGTTATTTTCTCATGTGTTACAATTTAAAATAAATTCAGCTGGACAGGAACTTTATCTTCCTGTGGTTGTAAACTGCTCTTTACAGATGGAGATATAAGCAGTGTAAATATTTATTAATACTAGCTGTTACTTATTCATCATGTGCATGACCAAAGTCTTCTGCATTAGCAATACCAGTAGGTCCTGTTCCTCTTACAAGCTGCAAATAAAACTAGCTCATGATCAAAACTTTTGTTCTCCAAGTCTTGAAAATTTTAATTTCTGATTTTGTCCTAAAATGGCACCTTACCTTCTGATACCAGCTTACAAAGTTCAAACCACAATTGCATTCATACGCAACCTGACTCAAGTTTCACTTGTCATGAATATTCTGTGTTCTAAACTCATCCAAACAACGTGGCTTTTCAGAGCAACACAGCAACAGATATCTTTCAAGTGATCCCTAATTGCTCTTTGAGTAAAAATTCCCAAATACTTTTTTACAGTATCTGTCTAATATCAACGCATTAGATTTAAAAGGGAGATAGGTATGAGAAACAGCTACATCTATTTAAAAAGACAGTAATTTGTTTGTTTACAATAGCAGGTTTTTGAAAAGGAGTTTTCCCGAAGTCTGCACCAGTCTGGCAGAGAAAAATGAATATGTAGACATCTTCTGGTTAATAATACTTGTTTACCTTTGTATATATATGTACAAACAGACATGTCTGGGATAAGCTTACAGCGTGCCTGCAAGGCTCATTCCGAAATATATGGACCTGCTCTGGGACTGCGTAACAGCAAGAGGAATAGTCTTGCAGCTAATATGACATCTCTAGCATTTTGCTAGCTCTCTTTCTAAATCTATATTTGGTTGATACCTATGCCCTCTTGAAACCGGCAGAGAGTTTTTTTGAGTGGGCGTAGTGCCACCCCAACAGATGGTCATAGACGAAGGCATGCCAGAGAACCAGTATGTGCATCACGTTTGAGTATTAAGCAAAGATTTCCATCCAAGAATGTCAAAACAGCAGTCAATGCAGAACATCTGAGCCTATGGTTAAGGGGATATGCTGACTATTCCCTCTCAGAGCTGTATTAACTTTCAAAATTATTTAAAAAAAAAAAAAGAAGAGACAAAACTTTCTCCAGTGGTGAGATTTTGGCTCCAACAAACCAAGAATAGAAGGAAAGAGAAGTATTTAATGAGATACCCACCTTTAACAGCTCCCAACACATCAGGCACCTGAAATCTCAAGTAAATAAAAATAGGCTTCCGTGCCATGGCTCAATTTCCTGGTGAATAGTCTGACTGATGGCAGAAATTAGACCTGCAGATTACACATCACGGTGGCCCACATCTGCTTTCTGTTAAACACAGCCCAGTCCTGTTCAGGGTATGTCACACACCATGTCAATTCAAACTGGCACACACTGGTGAATAATACTATGTTCATGCCAAGGAGGTTTAGTGCATCTGTAACTGACAACACTCTTTGCACTGGGAAAATTAAAATTACTAGTGCAAAAAGAGTAATTCTAAATTGCATAGCCTACATCTTTCTGTTCATTTCTTACACTGATCTATAGTAGAATTAAAGGCCTAAAATAAAAGAAAGGAACATATTGAGTAATTTCAGTTGGGTCAGGGTTAAGATTTATTTTCAGAAAATATAAGACATTGCTAACAAACAAGTTGTATGGTTCCAAGGATTGTATTGTGAAGGTAAAAGCTGATGCTGTTCGGGGAGAGGAATACTAAGAAAGTTTGCATATTCTTCTTCCAGGACTTAAAAATGAAATTATTTTTGGAATTTATTTTGAAGTCAAATCAAATTTGTGGATCAGAGAAGACGCTGAGGACCAGGATGAGAAGAAGCTGCCATTAACTACTGTTGGGGCCTAGAGCTGCCGGAGAAGGGCGACTACTGTGCATCCACTCAGGCTACCAACCATGCATCTTGCCTGGCTCTTCTTGCCTGGCATCTCTGACATTTTAGGCTATATCTACACAGCAATATCATGCCGATCTATTTATTTCAATCTAGGTGTGGCAGCTCAAGTCTCATAAACTGTTCATTCCACTTTGCTACCTAGCAATCTGATTTCTTTGGTAATCACAGTGTCAATGAAGCTTTGTGATTATGCTGCTTAATTGCAAGGCCTTTACTAAAAAAAAAAACAGTGAAACTATTTCATTGTGCCAAAAATCACTGCTCTGATTTTACTTGCCATTAGCCATAGCATGGGTACCTAAAAATATGCAAAATCTGAGGGAGAAAGTTAGGCTAACAAACTGCCTGATTGCCGTTATTTTTGCCAGTATCATTTCTGAACTACTAAAGAGTAGTGGAAAACAACATTCTGCTGAATGTCATCATCAGCATAATCATTGTTAAGAACTGGATAAAGCATTTAGGTCTGCTGAGAGCAGATTTTTTTGCTAACAAAAAGCAGTGGTAAAGTATTGCTTTCCCAATGCTAACCTAAACAATTAAACAACAACAGGATTCAAGGTTTAAAGCGTAGGAGGACTATGGCGGAGGTGGGGGGAAGGAGGACTTAAAAATCCTGTATATCCTATATCTTTTCCATCATCCACAGGGTTAATGTTTGGGGTTCATACTAAAATAGACATCCTATAGGACAATTCTATAAGGTGTGATCTCTGTACCATGCAGGTTAAGGGAAAATTAACATTAGGTTTTGTCCATGCAAGAAAAGGTGCTCCAAACCTACTGTGTACATAAGTCTCTTCTGCCTCCAGAGTGATGCAGGCATTTTTCACCTTTTCCAAATGCACTGGAAAAGTATCTCTTCACAACTCTGCTTTCACAGTTGTCTGCCAACATGGCCACCTAAGTTCCTAAACCAGCTTTTCAGCTGCTTTTCTTCCATCCCTCCTTCTCTGCCCTACAGTTCATGATGTTTTAGATGCTCTCTACATGATGACTGGCTGCGGAATGGCAGGTAAAATGGCAAGGAAATTGGAAAACCAAGTACCCATTCTAACTGCTGTTCCTAGGGAACATTTGCCTTACAGTTTAAAGATGCATTTACAGATACACACGGAAGTAGTTAACAGAGGTACCAATTTCATCGAAACACTTCATCCCAGCAGTCGCTGTGGGAGGGAGGCAGGGTGCAGATGAGAATTTCAGCGGAGCTGTGTCCTGCTGCACAGCGTACTGCCAGCCCTGCCTGCATTAACTAGGTTACACGGGCTGCTCCAGCGCAGACAGCTCCTTCATCTCTTTGCTGGGATGACAGTTTTCATTTCTACAGGTTTGGAATGCTATTTCCTATGACTCCAGATGTGATATTTCCATATTAATTCTCCCAGGATAGGTTAAATATTTGGTAAATTCTGTTGATTTCAGGTAGATGAGATAGTTGGGAAGCAGCTAAACAGTAATTGCATACATAAACATGTAAGTTGTCTTTCTGCAGGGAGGTATTTATTACCCAGAAAACATAAAAAGATTCAAACAAGGCTTTCAGCTCTCCCCAAAATAGTCTGAATGCTTAACAGAAGGAGTTTTCCTTGCAGTTATACTGTGAGATAGCACATAAATAACGTTCAAAGTTTTCCTTTGTGGCAGTTTCTACAGAATTTTAAATTTTCATATTTACATCGTATGAAAATCAGGGGCCATGTAGCATTTGTCCAGTGGCCTACTGTTGAAGAGAAGGGCAAGAACTGCTGTGTTACAAATGTCTTCTAGAAGAAGAGAAAGAAGCAAGGTGAACATGAAGACATGGGAACTGAGCTGCAAGGAGGAGAACTCTACTCTGGGTTGAGTGTGATTGCCTGTATGCAACATTTCCACACTATCCAGAGTTGCTTGGGATGTAGTTTTTGATTGCCCTGACAAATTCCCTCCTGTTAGATCCCCCTATGGAATAAACAACGCTGAGAAAGCTCTGGGCAGCTTGTCGAGGGCAGGCATTTTGCATGGGGTGCTGACTACAGTCTCTGTGTCCCTGTCACAGCACTCTGCTTTGCAGATGGCAGCATTTCCTAAAGAAAGGTCTCCAGTTCCTCGTAACAGGCATGTTATCAGACCTCCTTTTCTGCCCTCTTCTTTCCTAATACTCTTTTAGCCTTTCCTTGCTCTCCTTTCAAGCAGTGCCTAGCTCCAGGGGTGCTTCTGCATCTAGATTTGCTTTGATATACCAGCATCCACATCCTGCTGACTCTGGCCTAGATAGGACTGAATGAACAATTCTCAGAAGCCCAGGACTTCCAAAATAGCCTAGGTCAAAGCACGTGGGAATTCATTAACGCAGTATATCAAAAAAGGGGTTTCTGGGAAGCAGTTGGCAGTTGTACACTGTTATCTGTGAGTCCTTCTGAGTTCTTTTCGTTTTCACCAGTTGCCACATTGTGCATTTCTTTCTTACCTTTACTCAAAACTGAGCACCCTGAAGTAAGAAGACACTTGAAAAAGCAAACTTTGAAGGTTCAAGAGCTGGTATTAGCCTTCTGAAGCTCTTCCCAGAGGTCTGACTTTTGATAAGGACGTTGTCCTCAAAAGAGGTACCACTCATCATTTCGTCCAGTGTCCTAATGTTGAAAAGACAAGAGCTACTCCAGAGAAGTGCCTCTTTCTGGAGGAAAAGTCTGAAAGAAGAAACATGAACATGAAATAGAGTGCACTGAGATGCAAAAGGGTGCTTTTCAGGATGTGTGTTTATGTTCCTGAGGAGCTCAGAAAACTGGGGAAAGGAGTAATTGAGTAAATGTAACTGCTCTTTTACTTGGAATAATAGTGGTTCATTTTTTCCATAAAGAATAAAAAGATCTGATATAATGGAAGCACACATCTGTTTATCTTACTTTCATGGGTTAGATAGAAAATGAACCTGACTCCCCGCTGCAGAGCTCCGGTTTTACAATAATATACCTCCACAGATTTTTCAAGCAGTTGGTAACACCCTTGAGTAAAACAGTTGTGGAACAGAACCAGATTATGTATTATTTATTATCCATAAGGGACTGTAAATGGCAGCATATATATCCTTTAAGAGAGTGGGGCTGTGTAAAGATTTGAATAGTTTTCATAACATTTTCCCAGTTTTGTTTCTCACCTTTCAGGATTTTCGTATTTCAGCAAACATTCACAAAACGGTACACTGACTGCAAATCCCTGCAAAGTCAAAAAGATCAGTTATAATGACTTAACTTGAGAGCTGACACACCTCTGCTGGAAATGATCCACTTTTAAGATGAAAACTATGCAAAAGTGGAATTCATTTGCAATTTGCAACAAATGCCAGTATTCCCTACATTTGAGGGTTTTGAAACCAAATCTGAGCAAGGACTTTTCAGCAAAATATGCATGTTTACTGATCAAAGTGTTTACATTATTTTCCTACTCCTTCCTTGCACCTACTAACACTTTCTTTTTTCACTAAAAAAATAAGAAAGAAAACATTGTATCTGTGCTTTATTTAAAGAAAAAAAAAATTAAAAGCAAGTGTGAATCTCTACCTACTACTCCCCTCCCCCCTCCCCAGGCCCCGGCCCAAGACTTTTTGTTTGCTAGTTTTAGTGCAACATATTGACAGCACAGAATCACAATATCTAAATCCTGATATGTGAAAAAAAAATTCACTTCTGAAGGCTTAAAGCACCAGCATGCCTGAGGGTGAGGAAAACAGTGTGGGTCCAGTGATTTAAGGGATAAGAAAGGTTTTTCTGGATTAATATGTAGTGTATGTTTTTTCTTCCAGCATTATATGCCACTTGCCAGAACTGTTTGATGCTGTGAATTAGTCAGGATTTTTAATTTCATAAATAATTCACAACTCACTGCAGTGATTCCAGAAAGTTGTAACACCTTATCATACATTCATATCAGTGCTCAACACTGAAGGGAATATGTTTTGTTTCTAGAAAGTGTTGTGATATCTTGGAGAGTAAGTGTAGTTCAGCTAAACATCAATAAAAATACTTGTGTGCTTACATACATTTTCTTCCTTCTATTCTTCTGTATAACCCACAGGTAAACATCTTATTTAACCACAGCACCCAGTCCAAAGCTACTCCATGGCCTGCACCCAGGATTCCATCACCTGTTGTGCATTTCAATGGCATCTCATCCATTTTCTTGAGTTATCAGAATTTGGCTTTCAGGGTACGAAATAGTCAGGTACTGTAGTAGCTAAAGTAGATTTTGCAGATCCCATCTGAAACTAAATTGAATTTCAAAAAATATTGCTGTTACCTTTCCTTGCAGACATCTACAGAGAACAAGAGACCCAAGTAAGAAGGCAGCATAAATCAGGAGAGAAAATGGTCCTGAAATGGAAGTTTTACCACTGAGAGGACCAACATTTTATCTCTGATAATGACGGTTTGAGCTAGTAGGGAACAGATCTTCAAATACTTGAACAACATTTCTAAGCCTTCCTTTGTGAGGTACAGAAAATCCATCTTGTTCCAGGACAAGGGGAGTTCAGATTCACGCAGGACAGGACAGCAAGCATCATCACAGGGTATGTGCGAAATGAAAACTTAACAAATGTAGTTACGAACCAAAGAGAGAACCCTAGAAATGTGGGGCCTCACAATTCTTATTTATCCAATATCTTGGACAACTCCCAGAGTAGGGAAGCAGAAACGCAATAACTTAGAACTCCAAACTGATGGCTTCAGGGAGCACAGATGGGGCTTATCCTCATGTGTTGTGACAGATCAGTTCCCCACCACAGATGACTTGCTAAGTTCACAGTAGGTCTCAGAAGTCTGAAAGTGAGACAGTCAGCTTTCAGCATTCAAAGAAAGACTTGTTTTTAACTGTGCACAGAGGAAGAAACATGTGCCTGTCCTTCTGCCACAGTACCTGCAAATCAGGGTCAATGGGAAAAGTACAGAGGCCAGATTATCTGCGTTTTGCTGAATCATGTACAACTCAGCGAAAGGAAGGTAAAATGCAACTAAATTGGTATAGCAGCATTGCATGCTCTTTTTGCACTGTCGCCAAAACAAAGTACAGAGAAATAGAGGTTTTAGTCCAAGATATCTAGCTAAAGACTTGAAATCATTAGTACAGAGTCTCAGAACTTCTTAGTTATTCTTAACTTGCTGTCATGAATAGCCTTTTGACCGTTTTCCATTAAGTGCCCTGTGTTTGGGGGTCTTTCAGCAGTTAAAGTACTTTTAATATGGTATGCAGTTAACACAGTAGAATAAGGAAAGTTAATGGAATTATTTGCCATCAATGACTATGAATAAATTAGGTGCTATTTGGAGTAATATATATCCATACTGGTAGTGAGTTTCAGGGTCCATGTAAATTATTCGATGAAAAATTAGGAGTTAGATCACATTTTTAGTCAAAGCAGGCACAGGTTTGCTTAAGAAATTCAGAAATGCTAGGAGAAATCTACCTACAGCACTGCAAAACTGTTCATTGGAGCTAATAAGATTGACTCAAACCAACAGACAATTGAACTAGTATTCCTTTGAAAAGAAAGGCTTCGAAACGTGTGCACCCAGATGTGGGTTTGGATGAAACAGAGACAGAATTTGGTTTGATAAACAGGGAAGGGAGTGCTTCTCTGTTCCTGACTCTAAGAAGTTAAATAAGCTCCTAGAAGAGCATTCACAGCAGGTTTTCTCTGTGTCTAAGACAGTGATAACGATGAGAATAATACATTTCCCTGGTAGGGTTCCACTTAGAACACAGTGTTCTGTTCTTGTCAATTCAGATTAAACAAGATATTGCAGGATTTGAAAAGTATAGAGGGAAAGTGCAGTGAACTATGAAGATGGAAATGCACAAAAACATGTAAACATGTGTGTCTTAGAGGTTCGGGGAAAGCTAAACAGATAACATCTTGAACATGTGTACAATAAATCTGACAGGTGTGACGATACAGCTCCTGTAGCCATGCAAATGTACCCGTCCATAACAGTGTCCTATAAATATTATAGATGGAAACTGAATACAAATTATGTTTAAGGTTGCTCAAATACCCATTACAAGATAATGTTTTCAGTGAATTACTACATGAGCCATTCAGCTATACAGTTTTATGTTTTCTGTTTTTCAGATATACATTATACACTTGCCCCATTAAAGTGTTGGGGCACATTTCTGCTAAGGGTTTGACAGTTTCCAAGAACAATGTCATCGAAATACACATTTTTCCCTATTTAGAAAATAATTTAAAAGTCATTTTACTGTCAATCTCTAGTCTTTTTCTTGTACTTCAGAGTGAAGGCTTAAAATGCATTTGAGTTGTTCTGCTGTCTTTTGCTGTCCTCAAGAAAACTTTGTGTCATAAAAGAATCTGTGAAATTTTGATCTTGAGGACTGCACCAAGTTGATGAGGATTGCGATGGGGTTCAGCAGCTTTGGATGGACTGAAGAGTCCATTTTCATCACAGGTCCTCCACATGGCCAAACTGTGTGTGCACTTCTTCACAGAGCAATGTAACCTCTGGCATCACTACTAGACCTTCACATGCAAGGAGAGATGCTGCACTCAGCTGCAAGAGGCAGTCCCTGGTACAGAGTGAGCTCCCATTCTTCCTTCTCTTGGTGGTCCCAAGGGTGGGGGGAGATGGTGCCGGAGGAGGGGCAGACGAGCAGCAAGTGGGAGTCACAGACCAGAAGATCTGCACCTGGAGATGTGAGCTGGGGCTGGGAAACAGAGCTGGGGAGAGAGGCAGGGAGAAGAGTGGAAGAAGGTGGCAAAAGGTGGGACAACAGGCAGTCTGATTTGGAGAGAAGGAAACTGAGGTGGAGAACAGGAGCGGTGTTGAGCGACCACTGGGTCGGCAGAGACCAGGGATGGAGACAAGCTGTTTGCATCGGGAAGATTGCCTCCAGCGTGCTCTTTTTCAGAACTAGAAGCTGAGCCCAGAGGACATGTCTGTGCAGTGTGTGGCAAAATACATTGTCCTGTCCCATGCTAGTCTAATCAGCCTAAATGCCTAAACAGCCATTAAGGGCTCACGGTTGCCACTGGCTTTTTCATTAGATGATACAACAGAAACCTAGGGAGCCAGGAGTCCAAACCCTGCTTAGTAAATACCATGTCAGAACCAAGTATTATTCTGTCTGATTAGATATCCACAGGAAAAGGGCTGCTTTTTCCTGTGGGTGTTTTATCTACATATTTTTAGGTTAAAAAAACCCTTATGCCTTTTAAAGAATATTAAGCTTGCAAATGCAATTCAAAGGTTGAGAAAGACCAGAACTAACATTGCTTGTGCAGTCTGATTTTTACAATATCTTTAATTACAGGGTCACATATTATCTTCTACAGAGCCCTTGTCTCAGTCAGGATGGACACAATATGTGGATGAACTAGGATGTGTGGAGATTGAGTTATGGTGCTTTTAGTGCCTGCATGTGGATTCAGGCCACCCTGATTGCAAAGCAAAGTACATGCATTTAAGACACTTGCTCTGGGAGCTTAAAGATACCCAGTGATGAAGGTTAAAGGGTGAAGATCAAGCCAGCAATGTATAGTAGATACTTCTACTTAACAGCAAATATTCCCATATTTAAATTAAATAATGGTATATCTTTCAGTTTTATCTACAGACTGCTTTCCCAACCATCATTTCCAGAGTCAGGCCAGCAACTGTTCCTGTGGAGAACTTTTAAGATGATATCCCATTACATGCAACAGCAAATATCTATTAAGTCACTAATTGAGAAGACCTCTATCCAAATTGCTCATTTCTCTTGAATGAACTGTTTTACCTAACAGATCCAGAAATCTTTACCCAAGACCTGCATGTATAAAATGCATTTTCTTTTCATTTGAAAGGGAATACTAAGCTCCAGGAGCCGAGTTCAGCTTCCAGTTATCTTTTTTTAAATTAAAAGAAATCACAAATTAAATAGAGACCCAGAAAGAACACAGAAACTCATTTCTATTTTCTGTCCCTTTCTATCCACCCAGCTGTATTCACAACTCCAGCTGGTACAGAGCCCAAATAAATGTTGCTGCAGAGAAATGTATCCATTTTAGTGGAGTAGCTTGTGTGATTTCTCATAAATGCTTTACAATAATGACAGCCACAGCTCAGAAGCTATCATGGTCTTTTTCCCTGGAGAGCAATATGTGAACCATACTTAGTGTTTAACCTTTTCCGAGAGGGCAAATGAAGCAGGAGTCAGGCATAATCAAGCACTAGATGGGAAAAACCATATAATCAAACATGTTTTTCAATAATGTCATGCAAATAGTTCGTTCTGGTTTGTTTCAGTGTGTCCTTTGCTTGGGTATGGGGGGGCAGGGAGGTTCAAGAGGGGGGTGCTAGCTGTGAACACACTTCATGACAGAGCTGAAAAAAAATAAAGCTTTTCCACATTAATTTCCATATTGACCAGACAGTTACCTCACTCGACTGAATCAGGGACCTCCCTCTGGAAGGTCTTTTCCCCACACAAGCAGGAATACCAGAATTGTAGAGGCACGTGCCCTCCGCCGCACGTCCACGGTGGTACAGCACGCTGGGGTCCGCTCGTGCGTTCGGCCTTGGGGCACTGGAACCCTCAGCAGCTCTTGCAGCTGATTTCAGTGCGTGCAAGGCGAAACCGCTCACAAGTGTGCAAAACACCCACGGACATCTCAACCCGAAAGAAAGAGCTCAGCCCCTAATCAGTGGTCCTAGGTTCGTTTGCAGTATACTATGTTAATGGTAGTCTGTCTTTAATGCTAAAGAGCACATACGAGTCTCTAATCTGAATACAGATCCTTTATTAACTCACTACTGAGCATGAGCCTTTATGTCTGGAACAAAGTGTTGCTGCGGCAGCCAGATATATATGAAAGACCTGTAATGGCCACTGCTAGTGTGTTTTACCCGCTCAAAAATCAGAGCTATTGCTATATATTTAGCATGTTACAAATATATATCTCACATCTAATTTGACATTAAAATTGTTGTAGCCATTGTACTGGGGGCGGGGGGGGGGATTTATTTGTTTGGGGTTTTTTTTCCCTTAAGTGCTAGGGAGGTAAATGAGAACATAATTACATTGTCAAAGTCAATAATAGCAAGCAGCCTCTGTCAGGTCTTGCTGTGCTCAGCACTGTTTCACAGGAACTGCTGGGGAGCTCTTCCGCCATCAATCCATTTGGCTCCATTTAAGAACTGAGTACAGGAAGGTAGTTATTGTACAAGATTAGTTTCCTGTATGCTGCAAATTGGCAGTAGCAGAAAAATACAGGATGAATTTATTAGCTTGCAAGGTCAGCTAATAAAAAGAAAAGTATGTAACTCGGACTGTTGTTTACTTTAAGTCAGATTGCTTATTAGACTTCATGCTTAACCTAAACTAGTTAACCCCTGCATTTCCAGCCTGAAAAATCATCACAGAAGAAAAGCAGAAAAAGCTTTAACACAAAACCTAGACTGGATATTCACATTCAAGGAATTTAGCAGTGTTAGAATGCCCTGCTCTTTAAAAAAACTGCTCAATATACAGACCTTGAGATCCACAGGTAACTGTATTAGCTGTGTTTTGTTGCTACAGTGGAAAGAATATGATTACAAAGATGATCTTATAATACTTAATTTGTGCAATGAGCACTAATATCAAGTTTTGGGAGAGATCACTGTTGCCAAGGAGATTGAGGTGTTGGCCTAAAAAACATTTTTTACTTGAAATTCAAAGGAAAAAAACCCATAATTTTTGGACAAAAGATAGTATTTGAAGATGATAGCGACATCATGATTTTCCCGGGGAACAATATACAATATAAATTTGATTTATTGGTGCCTTTTCTTGCCACAGACTACAAATGGACCAAAAAAACACTACCACCATTTCAGAAAAAAGAGTAACTCTATGCTTCAACTGGGGTCCGTTCAGCTTGAGCATTCTCCAGAATCTGAACACACACATATGCACTCACTCCCACAAGTGGAAACCTGGATAAAAAGAGGGATTTTGAACTCTGTTTTAATACCTGTACAATAAGCTTACTCCAGATTAGCAGTCAGAAATTCCAAGTACTTAAATTGTTTAATTTTTTTTAAAGCTCCTAAATATGTTAGGTAGTCATAGCAGTTAAGTGCCCAACTTACTTTGAAGCACTTTGAAGTATATGAGACACCCATTCCCATCGCTCATTTCCGAGGGGAAAGATTTAGGCTGAAGCCTTTAGGCTCACTAATGTGGGCACTTTTCAGCAGCCCAGTGCACCTGACCTGTGCTCCTCACCCAGGCATAGCTCACCTGCTCTGGGGGCAGGAGGACCCCAGGACTTAAACTTTCCATACAGCCAAGGGAGCATCAGCAAGAGCTTCTGAAGAGCACCAAAGGGAGATACAATCTGCCAATGTTAACCACTGGCTTCTTGCTGCTGGTTATAAGGTGCAACAACGGGACACGTTGCCTGCCTCCCTTTATGGAGTCCTCCCCTCCCTTACCCAGGGATCAGCACTCAGATCCGTCCCTTTTAAATAAGTAGCTCAGTGTCTCTGCCTCCTCTGCCGAGCACAGGCATATATCCCTCTCCCCATCATGCACGCATCTCTGGAAAGTGCAGTGGATAGAGTTTTGACAGATAGCAAACCATTAATATTTTTTAATACAGGGGATGCATGCAGGAACTTAATACACAGTTTAACTGTGATGGAGAGGCAGGATCAGGATCATGAACACTGCCAACTCAACATCTGATAACAACAGGAGTTGTTAGAGGTGCTGGTTTGTGGTGACTAGCTTTGCAGTGGCCAGAGGCACTGATAACTTTTCAAATGAAAAGACAAGGAACACCTGCTTGCAGGCCTAAAATGTGGACTGGTAGAAGTCTTAACAGCATGAGATCAAATTTTGCTATGCCCTGGTGACCTTGTTCAAACAACCTTGCATCAGATGGTTGTTCTGAAAGGCGTCCTGAGCCACTGCACCCATGACACCAAACACCCAAAGCCAATCTTCAAGAGCAAGCGTTTTCTCTGCCTCTTTCTAAACAGGACCATCCAGTTTGTCGATGACCTCAGCAGCTCACTGCCCATCAGATTCAGTCAAGTCAACAAAGGGTGAAGGATAGGAAAAGAGGGATATGATGACAGTTGGCAGATCAGAGTACTAAACGAAAGCAGTAGATGGTGTGGGTTACTGTACTTGGCATACTCTTTAGCACTGTGGGAGACTGAGCTTTCCCCTTCTTGGGGCCCCATGTCCCAGCAGGGTGTTAGAACAGGAACCAGAGCACATGGATCCTTCTTTGGGAGTGGAAGGCTGGGACACACTCTGGCCAAGAAATTGAGACCCAAGCCAGAGCAGGCAAAGATGAGGCTGACTTTCAGTGGGAAAGGGTAAAACCAGGCTACTAGCCTCTGCTTTCTGGGCATTAACATCAAAATAATACAGAAAAACAAAACCAGACATTTTCTTGGGAGTAGGAACTATCTCCCTTTCTGGCTGAGGAAAGGTGAGATTTCCGTTGCTTACACTGCTGCCTGCTGTTCTATTGGGCACTTACCCTTAGGAAAAACCAACCCTGTTAGTATCATGAAATGCAGGAGGATGAAGGCACAAATTCCTCCGTCTTGTTTAAACACACTACTGGGCTGAATTCCCACAGGTGGTGAAGGCACACAGTCTTCCTCTAAGGTAAATGTGCAGCTTCATTGTCCAGGCAGCCTCATTTGGCTTTACTGCCCAGGCACAGGCAGGAGTCCTGTGTGCCCAGGTGGAGGGTCATGCCTTGGCCGTGCCCTGACCTCATCCCTCAATAACGTCCACCTCGTAGTGACACCAGCCTGCACTCAGGAGAAGGAAACCCAGGTGGGAGCCACATCATCAGGGAAACAGGACTTTGATGTGCACTGTGGCAGAGCCCAGCAAGTAAATCAAAACTCACCCTCAGGAACCCCACTAACCCAGTCCAGAGACTAACCCACTAACCCTCCCCACTTACCACCACTGACATTCCTTGGTGAAGCCTCTGTGCCTCACTTGGAGGTGCTCCGAGTCACCACCCCTGACCCAGGCCAGCCCCAGGGTGGGATCCAGACCTCTTAAACTGGGACTGGAATTGACTTCATCTGCTTTCCAGCACTGTCCCGTTCCCCACAGACACCCCACTCCCACAGAGGCAGGGCAAGGGGGAGGGTATTTTCCATCCATCTAAGCCTGGGTATGCAGCAACAAGAGTGGCAGGGGCCAGTGACAGAGTAAAAGAGGCACTGTTCCCAGCACTGCTTATGCATTTCTTAATTAAATGTCATTGGATAAAGAGCATCAGGAGCAGGGACAAGAACCCAGCCCCTCCATTCTCCCAGAGGAGCACCTTTGTGGCTACAGTCTCAGATGCCTTCTTCTTTATTAATCTCCCTCTTTGGCTCTTACAGTCCCTGGCTGGCTCAACCCTGAAGCCCCAGCCATGCCTCATGCACTTTGGGTGCCCACCCTGCATGATTTAGTTATGAAGACTTGGCCAGGCAGTTTCAGATTTGCTGATCTCCTGCGGCAAATGAATCAGAGCCAGAGCGGAATGCAAATCTGTGGAAATAAATCACCAAAACCGCAGTTTTTTAAAAGTTGCAAGCCACCTCTAAAAAAGGCAGGAAAGACAAATGCAACTCTTTGAGAGTAAGGAGTGTAATGTAGAGCATCAGACAGGGGGGCTAGAGCAATTTGCAGCACATAAGAGTTCAGTACTGAGTCTCTATTATCTGTAGTCAGCAGAAGCAAATGCTGTGCCCTTAGCACTATCATGCTGTGAAACTAGAGATTAAATGTAATGGTGTCAGAACCAAACACTGACCCAGGGTGTCAAACTGTTCAGCAGACCAAAAGCACCAGCCACCCAGAGTTTCTCATGGGGAAATCAGCAACTACCTTAATTCAGGATCCAAAGATTACAGTCTTCAGCAGAATGCAGCTTTTCCTTGTCCAAGTCATCTCTAGGAAAGGAAAAATAAAGAGGGAAATACTATGTGACACCAAACAGTTACCATAGATCAGATGCAAATTCACTGACGTAATAAGATTATTCACCAATGCCAGTTCATACTACCTGATTATCTGGACTGGGTTGATGTCCAACGCCTTCTGGAAGATCTTGAGTGAGTCACAATGGGTCAAGAAGATTTAATCGAAAGGTATTTGGGGGGAGGGGGTTATATTTTTAATGTAAACTAAGCAGATTTAGGGGCTTTGTTAAGTGAGGGCAGTCAAGAAATCAGAGATAACTTTCATTTTCATGTGCGTCACACTGGGAAGAATATTGAAGAGTGCTTTGCAAATGCTGGTCCTGAGCCAGAAAGCTTTTACTTACATACAGAGCCCTGCTCACTGAGGTTCCCCACCAAAATAAATGAAAACCCTCATTTGAGAGTTACCTCTCAGAAGGAGAGGTGCCCACAGCCTGCTGTCTGCCGGAGCCACGTGGCTGTAACCTGGAATGCAGTAGGGCAGGTGCCTCTGCCTGCTCCTCTCCAACCCGCAGAGTGGGAGCCTTGGAGCAGGATGGGAGCCAGCAAGCGTGCCATTCCTTCCCCCAGTCTCCCCCAGAGCAAAGTGAGACGGTATCTTGAAACCCTGTCGTAGTGACCCACTAAGGCATATAGGATTTTAACCTGTAATTTAATCTGGGTAAGGCTTAACAACGTAGCCGAGCTGGTCCATGGCAGGAGGTAGGGTAAGTCTTCCTGAGCCACGGTGCGCAACAAAGCGATTCCCTGTTCGGGTGAGAGGAGTTGTTATAGGTCTGCCTCTGTCCGAGAGGACAGTCCCAAAAGAAGTGGTCTTGCCTGGTCTCCAGGATGGTCAAGTGTTTGTGAGCGAGCCATGACACGATGCTGAGCAAGTCAGATGAGCAGGAAAGCGTTTGTGTTCACCTGAATGACCATTGCACAAAGCTTCCTTTCTACTGTTATCTAGTTCCTTACAACTAAGGGAAGTGAAAACGCAGGCTCTGAGGGAGCAAGAATTCGATTCAGTTTTTAATCCTAACACAACCTGCCTTTTAAATTACAAACTAAATCCAAGTTTTATCAATCTCTGCCCCACAGTCTTGCTGAGATTTTTCACATTCCTTTGCCAGCCAGTTTAATTAGAATTGTAAGGCTTTCATGTTCAAAGTGTCCACTTTGAACTGATGGGGTCAGCAGAGTTCAAAGCAAAGGATGAAAAAATCCAGAGTCTGAAACAGAAACAAGCCCCAAGCCTTATCCCAGCTTCACAAATGCTGAGAAAGTTTGGATCTGGAGGCAGAGATTGCAGTTTGAGTTTGCAAGCAGAAGGGAAAGTTATGGGTTTTTTTGCACCACGGGGCATCTTCACATGTTGTGAAACTGATCAACCTATCCACAAATCCTGAGCCAACAGGGCTGCTCCAGTGACACTTAGTCTGGAAAAAAGAATATAGCCACTTCTCTCACTTGCTTGGTCCACCACTAGGCTGAAGATTTACACCTGGAGAATTTTTTTAGCTCTACTGAGGTACACATATTTATGAGGGGGCTCTTGAATATAGAGGGTCATGCCAGGCATCTATATGTGAGAAGTATAAGCGCTATCTTATTGTTTGTAATTATGACTTGTCACATTTCCCACACACACAAAAAAAGAAAGATAACATAAAACAGTATAAGAAATCATTAAAAAACCAGAATATAAATACAAAAATTAGCTTTTACAATGTAGTGCATGTTCAGTGACCTGTTTGCACATACATACCCAAATTGCTACACATTGCATGTCTGGTTTTGAAATTCTTTATGTTTACAGAGTAATAAGGGACATGATAAACTCGGGTGACAGCATTTCTAGTAGTATTCAAAGAATACAATATAAAGATTTATTCCTACCCACTAGTGCAGAAACACAGAGCTAAATGAATAAAAGAATGAATAGACACACTGTAAAAAACACTCTTCCCTCCAGGCGAGATTAGATGTCTGGTTAAACTGTTCTGCATAAAGTCCATCATGCGTAGCTGTGCACACTTTGCATACAAAGAAAACACTCTCCCCATCCCAGCAAAGAGGGGGCTGAACCACACCAAGAGGGTCAGAGTCACCACACAAGACAGCCAGGTTTGGGAGTTTTTTTACCCATTCACAATTTACTATTCCCTGCCAACTAGAAGTGGATATACCTCCTGTTTACCCTGAGCCAAAGTACATGAAGCAAAGTACAAAGTGCCATTGGTACATAAAGGCCGATGTGTTACATCAGCACACACTTTCTGTAAACCCTGCTGTAGCAGCCAACGTTACAGTGGAATAGTAGGGCTACATCCCACAGCTGGGGTAAGAGCAAGTTTAGCCAGGATCGCTGTGTGTGTACCGAGGCTTTTCAGCTTTTCCTGGCAGAGCTGTGTCCGTCAGATACAACACTTGTTGCTGCCACAGGTGTTTATCTGGCTGGGGTCCATAGTGTTACCTGGCTTAAGAACAGGAGAACAGCCTGCTCAGGTCATCCGTCTGGAGACGGAGAACACCCAGAAAGTTGCTGCACTATTACCGTCATCCCAGTTGTCCTGATCAAAGCGCATATAAATTCTCCCAGCTTGTGAGAAGGAGGACACTCGGAGGAATGCATCTTCTGGCCCTGAAAACATACACAGCAGCCAAAGCCCAAGAAATCGGAAAAGGGATTGAAAGGCTAAGGAAAGATGTTGATTGAAAGAGCTATTGAGGAATATTTGGAGCAGAGGAAGACTGGTAGAAGGGAAGTAGAAAAAAAACTCTTGTAAAGGTCCAGACTAGTCACATAAGACCAGCAAAAGGGTTGAGGGAAAGTTGTAAATGATATGGGAGAAAGGGATATGGTTTTCTCCCTTTGGATCTATTATTCTTCTCTTCCTTCCTGTGTCCCTTTCTTTTTTCCTCCTTTTTTTTCCCCAATAGATTGTTCTATGGGTGTAATGTCACAGATTTAAATAAAAAGCCAAATCAAAACAAGGTTTCGGTAACTGTAAAGCTGGTACAACCTGCTCTGATGATAACTCTGCAGCAAGCTGGCCCCTAAAAATACTACAGAGAGCTGTGACTCATGCTCACAAGCATTGGCTGATCAATGGAAACTTTGAGGAGTCTTTTGTACGTATTTGTGTATGAGAACATGCACATAAGCGAGACAAAGAGCAGGAATGTGTTGCTATTAGATACCTCACTGTCCCCTGATGAATCTGATGTGCGAAGGTAGCACTTACTCTGCACTCCAGAAGGCATGCTGTGTTATTCCTCTGGTACAATTGTTTTGGTCCTCTTATCAGAACATATGTTAATAGCTTCACGCTACTTACACTGAGAGCTGGAAATTGCTAAGAATTTCAAAGCTCCATCAGGGAGGAAGTAAGAATGGTAGATGCCCCAGAAGCACCCTACAGAGAGATTTAGCTCCTAGCTGCATTTTTACCTTTAGAGTGTTTTTAGGCACTTACTATTTTCCCTCAACCTGCAGAGACACCTATTTTCAGTAACACTCCCAGAGCAGGGGAAAAAAAAAAAAGGCTATTCTTATTCACTTATATTAATTAACTCAGAGTAAAATCTGCTTCTGAAATAACATCAAATTAGTAGAGCAGAATAGCATGTTAGCTTGAACACATCAAAGTGCTGAATGAAGCTGCTCAGCATCTGTAGTAAAGCATCTTATACGCTGGCTTTGTAAATCACAATAAAGAAAAAAGTGATTTGTACAGTACTTTTGGCAGCTTTTGTGTTTTCTGTCATATGTCACCTCTTTGTTCCTGCCACAGAATACTGTATTTATATTATTAAAGCCTTTAGAATAATGAAATATGTATCAGGAGATATCAGTAAATACAATTAAACACTACATAGTTGCATTAGAACACTTTCTCAGAGAATTAATGAAATAATGTGATCTGCAATGGCATATTTCTTTCTGCCTTTTCTTTTCAGCATTTCATGCTTCTTGATCAGCCACCGCAAAAATCATTGTCAGGAGGAAAAGAAAAAATAAAAAGCTCCTTCAAAAAGTGATTAACTTGTGAGACATAACCTCTGAGAGGTTTCATGGTCGTGCGTTTAGAAACACAGCACAGGCTAACAACATCAGCTGATGTGATATGGGAAAAAAATAGTTAATGATCCCAGTTCTGTCAGGTTTTAGAAAAAACTGGGAGGCATATGAATGCTGTGTAAGAGCATCTGTGACTGTGGTGGACAGAACAACCTCACATGCAGCTTCCTTGCATGGATTACTTCTCAGTGCAGAGCAGACTTTGTTACATCGGGAAAACGGTTGTCTTCTCAGGTAGCCCGTATCTCTGTTCCCTTGGCGGCCTTTCACAATCTCCTGGTTTGGCTTTGGTTTTGAGGGCATGGCAGGGAAGGGGGGAAATCCACCCTCCTGAAAGGCAAAATCTGGGGTGAGTTGCCATCTCTGCTGAGGTCATGTTATTTTGCCAGAAATCTTCTTTGACCAGGGTCAGCAGCAGAAGCAATTTGCTCTCTTAGGTAATGCCTATATAAACCATCAAATGAACCCTACTGGGGCCAGGTTCCAACACTTGTGGCTTTGCTTCACTGCCTGTATTATTTGATGCAAGAAAGCAAATGCTACATCAGGAATCCCTACCGCAGAGGGATGGGTAATAAGTGAAACGAAATGGGTTGCAGACATGCCCTCAGGTAAATCTGCACCTGATAATTGATTTTGGAAGCTCCATGCAATTCCAGGCCATCGGCCTGAGAAAGGATGAGGTGACCTAGGAAAGGCTCACAGAGGGGAGACAGGGACTGGCAGTGTGTGGAAGGGCTGCTCTGCAGGAGGGAATTAAGTTGCCTGTGACCCCTCAGCCTGGGAAGGAGGCGGAAGAATATGACTGGAGTCTAAGGAGACAGGAATGTCATAGAGCATTGAAGAGGGAATGTTATAGTACAAAAGCTACTGTTTCTTCAAAAAAAGTGAGTTGTGGTTTTTTTTTTTTCCATGTGGCATGTAATTAACTATGGGACTTTTGGCTGCTGCAGGATGGTATAAAACCAAAAATATACACAGCTTTAAAACTAGCTTTGCAGACTCACAGAAGGAAAAATCTATTGTGAGCTACTAAGAGGCAAGATATCACCTTTGTGCCAGGTGGACTCTAGCCCACTGCTGAGGAAAGGCATAGCTAAGGAGCAATCATTATACTCTGCTTGTTCTTGTACCCTCCCCTCATCATCAGTTGCCAGACTGTGTCAGAGAGAGGATAGGGATCCCGTCAGACCCCCATGGTCTGTCTCAGTACAGGTCCTTCCTCACAGCCTTACGTTAACTATATTTACAATGCGGGAGCTCTGTTCCATCCAACTCCTGTATCGGTAAAGACTGACTGTTGCTTGCACAGTAACTGACCAGCAGGCATGGTTATACCTAAAAAGCTGGTTCTTTGGCTCCCATAGCATCAGAAATTTCTGGTACTGAGAAATATCTGTATATATACACCACATATATTCAGTATATAACTATATACCAGTTACACCTTCGGCTCAGAGAAGCTGATCACTGTGTATGTAGCTCCAGGCCAAGCACTGATGCCTCTAGTCCATCCAGCAGCAAGCTAGATCGTGTAAGTGAGCACTGAAAATGAGAAGACATGGTGATGTAGTCACAGCAAAGCAAGGTAAAGGGTATGTGTAGGAGCTATGGAACTGCATTTTGAGGAAGGCAGGTGTTTGATGAGAGTTTGAGGTCTTGTAGGAGGAGAAGGAGCTACACCTCTGAGCTTGTAAATAATTTCATTAACTAATCCCTTTTCATGAGTTGAAGAGTTCAGTTTGTTGAGTTGGTATATTTTCAATCAGTACTGACATTACTATCACTAAGAAAACAGGACCAAATCCTAAGACCATGAAATTTATCACCAAAACATTGACTAATTTAAGTCCATTTAACATATGGCTTCATCAATTACTACATCTGCAAAACCAAAAGAATTATTATACCTCACTGTGGTATCATCCTGCTCAGGTCCTATCTGTTTTAAATAATTTTGAGATTTATTGTGTTTATCAGCATTGAAAGAAGCAAGTGTAAAATAACTAAGAAAGAAGATAGTTCAGAACTTTAGAAAAGAGTATGTACTTTATTTTGTCCAAATAATACTTTGATAGATTTCACATAAAAAAAATAGCTTAGTAATTTCCTTGTTCAGCTCAATTTTCTCTGAAATTAAAAAGCACCAGAATACAGCTGAGAAAATAAGCTCTGGCTAGCTGTACTTTGTTTACATTTTATTTATGTGGATCAGCTGCAAAACAGACTGTTAATGCTATCCATCTTTAATGAACCTTTGTACTAAGGACAGGGAGTTTATGAGGACTAAACCCAGCAAATAATATCGAACTTCATAACTAAGTCAGCACAGTAAAAGTAAAATGCTTTATTGGATCTTGCTCACAAAAGGTTTATCCTATATCACTGATATCTTCCATTTCACTTAATCACTTCTATGAACACGAGCCAAGTCCCTACTGCAAATTGCCACCAGAGAGCTTAGAAGTCTAAATGATACTTCACTGAAGCTTCAGAAAGTCTCTTTGTTCTGGAGAAAACATACTAAATCACAGCAACCTAACCCTCTTGGTTTCTTATTTGCTTTAGAAGGTGTTTGTCTCCACTCTTTCTTGGTGGGATCATATGCATGAACAGAGACATTATTGAAATGTATCTGTCATTCATCTGTATTGCCACAGCCTGCATTGTCTTTAGGTAACTCAGTAAGTGCAAGGTCATTTATTTGCATTTCCTCAGGGCAAGAAGTTTAGTAATGAGGTTTTGTAACCTAGGTGACTTTATATTAGTAATATTATTACATTACTTTTATAGTCTATGAGCACCATTATGGCACTTAACTATCAACACTTATGACAATGACATCTCCCAATTTATGACAGTAGTTGGGCCTTTAAAGTAGTTTTTATGTACCCAAGCACTCCTTTACATCAGCAGCAACCTGTATCCTCATGTGAGCAGGGGTCTGAGGGATTCGACAGGACACCACGTCTGTACTAGGGAATTAAACATGCCATGAGCTGTACTCTGGCATCGGGACCTACAACTGATTGTGTTCACACACCTGAATGCTCTTGGCCTCCAGAAGAGCTTGCTTACACCCAGACTGCCTATGGGAAGCGACCCCAGCCTCATAAAGCTCCCAAGCTGTTCCCAGAGACTGGGAAAGCGCCAGTTGATTTAGGCCGGAACCAGGGCAGGAAGCACCCTAGCAATTCCCCAGGACAAGCAGGCTTCAGACTACTCATACAGACAAGGGCTTTGGTTGCTCATGGGCTTTGGTTGCTCAGAGCCTGTGCCTCAGCTCTCTCAGGGATCATGGTACTTCACCAGAACATTTTGAATATCCAGATAATGAAGATAAGGTGCTTGAATGCAATGGTAACGAGAAGAGGCAGCAGGGGCACAGACATACCTAAAAGCTAAGACGCTCCTTCCATATCGACAATAGACACACTACGCCTTGTAAAAGTAATTGAGAATAGCAATACTGTCAGCTTAGAGCTTCTTGGTGGTATAGTGAAAAGCATCAGCACACTTTAACTTGCACAAGGGTGCAGGAATGCGTCTCTAAGGAGCTACAGTGCATTCAGATCACAAGGGGAATACCCCATGCAGTGCACCACTAAAAAGATTTCATTCCCTGTTGAAGGGCAAGGAAAAAAAATGAAAAATGTGTACACTATCATGAAGAGAACCTTCTTTGCAGAAGTATTCATTTTAATTGGTTTTTCCTCTTCAAACACTGAAAGTGTCTTCTGACAGTACCAAAAGTGCTCCTGCATTTATTAATTGATGATAGTATAAAAGAAAGTAATTAAAAATTCCATGAAGCCATTCATTCTGACTGTCCCATGCGTAGCAAGACACTCTCTCCCACTGTGCTAAAATTAACTGTTTCAGAGAAATGTATAAACAACATGAACTACAATCAATAACATCCTCATCTGCCAGCAGCATTGCCAAGTGACAGCCGATCCAGCCAGCGCTGGGATTGACTGCTCTGATTACTTTCAGCAGATTGGGTCCTGGTGATCAATAGCAAATATTTAACACTTGTACCTCCTGCTTTAGTCAAGCACTACGAGGAAAGACTGAAACCAGTTTTCTGTACGGTGCTCTCTCATCACTGGATTTAGTCACAAGCATACATTATTGGTTCCCAAGAACTTCCCAGGTTTGATCCCCACATTCCACAGATTTTACAGGGAAATAGCTAGTGAATTCTCAAAAAAAACCCAATATAAGTGATTATTATCATCATATATTTCCAAAGCCTGACATCTGCTTTTGCGGGCACTGCGACTAGCCTGCTTTTTTTTTGTTGATAGTAATCCCATTACCTTTTCTACTGATCAGGGCAGTCTGAGTCTGCCCAGCTGATTAGCTATTATTATGTCAAAATACTTTGTAATCCTCTTTGATCTCTTCTTAGCAGCGACACCAGGGCAGCGATACTCTCATTTGAATACGCTCAAACACGCAATCATAAGAAAAATGCAGCATGCTAACCAGTTTTCTATTTTGATTTCTTTGTGTCCAGAATCATAGGCCAGTCTAGAAAATAGTACTTGCTGCTTCTGACTTTCCACAGGGGCAAGACAGACTGGGAGGCTGCTCCAGAGCTACCTGGGGCGGGGGGAGAGGGGACTCGGAGTTCCTCAAGTCACTGGTCCTCGGCTGCCCATGCATTTCCTTTCTGCGGCTAACAACACATGGGAGATGCCACTTGTTCAGGTTGTCCCTTGGTGTGAAGCTGGGATCCTGCTCTTGGATCTGGGATGCGGGAGGCAAGCTCTGATTCCCTAGTCCTCACCATTTATATTTCTTGTGTTTCTGTGCCTCAGAATAAGTAAATTAGCAGCTGTCCTGCCTGGAAGTTACTGTTGGGTAGCAGCATCCCCGGTCTTAACTTGGCCACAGCAGACAAAAGATTAACACAAGAAAAAATAAACAAAAATTAATATTAAATCTAGGAAGACAAAAACACTGCAGTGCCAAATTCTCCTTTGGTAAATCAGCACAGATTCATTGTTGTTTACATCAGCTAAGCAGAAGAATGGAAACTGCTGACAGAATGGGAGCGCAGAGGCACATGAGTCACCACTCATTGAATCTCCATACTCTCGTGACCTAGTAATGTTGTGGGGCATTCAGCAGAAGATGCTGCTTAAGATGTTTTTTCTTCCCAATAAATGAATTTTTGCATTCAGAGTGCGTACAGGAGGTTTCCAGAAAGCTAATAGTGAAGAAACAATTCAGACTATCAGCTTGAAATCAGTCAGCCTGCATCTTGGGCAAAAACTACTCGCCAGGGAGATCTGCTAGGGTAAAATAGTCTCCTAAGGGAAGCAGTGGAGATTTCGTATCTTGACACATCACAAGCTACCCTTGATAAAGCGCTAGTACACGCATAAGAAGAAACAATCTTGCTTTTCACAGGGAGATAAGTTCAAACATTGAGCTTCTAAGATAATTGGGAGACAAGTGTGATGTGAGGTCTAAAATAAACAGAGCACTTCATTGCACTATCAGTAATGAACTGTAGAGAGCTATCCTGGTTGTTGTACTCTGACAGTAGGACTCTATCCTGTAAAATACTGAACTCTGTAAATTCTCCTTAGAGAGAACACACAGTATTTTTGAGGGGAAAGGAAGAAATATTTCTGTAATTAAAAAAAAACACAAACAAAATAATAACTTAATCACACTTCTGAAAAATAACTAAATAGCAAACACATGAATTGAAAATCCACCACCAAAACTGTGTGTTATTTTAAGACACCCTTCTCTTTAGCACACATTTCAGTTGCCTTCATATATACAATTTAATTACCCTTAGTTTCAGCATGTTACTTCAAATGGGCTTTATGGTCAGTATGAATACAATTCGATACCTCACTTTAACTGATTAATGAAAATTCTTTCAATGTGCAAAAAGTTTGCTCCAATTTGGGCTCAGCATCCACCATTTTTAGTAGGTCTGACTATAAGTACCCCCCAAAAAATTTCTTCTGCTGCAGAAGAAGTTGGAATAAACATTCCAGCTGTTTCAAAAAATTAATTGAGTAGAATTTGAAGGTAGAATATTGGGCTGACTCCTGAAGTACTTACACATAACTTGCAGAATTTCTCAATATAAAACATTTATCCTAAAATCCAGGAATCCATACCAAGTCCTCTGTTATTTTCTAATCCTTCAGGAATGCTTATGGTTGCCTGAAAAGCCTTTCAAGGAACATGGGCAAGACAGAATAACATAACTTTTGCTGTAATTAAATGTGAAATCAGGAACTTAAGAGCTAGTATACACACAGAAGAGAAATCCCTTCCCATTTGTTCTGCTTTGTCATCATTTTTCTTCAGATGAGAACACCCTTTCTTACTAAATAATTTATCAACAATTCTTTATTTATACTTCCTGACACAGACTTTGGCACATACAAAGCATATTGTTCCAACTTAAAGTTATAACATAATAACTTTAAGCATTTTGTGAAATAAATAAAAGTAGCAGAATTCTCCTTCATATCATTCATAAAGAATAGAGAACTTGGTAGTTCTCTGCTAAGGAACAAGAGACTGAAATGGAAAATATTTCTGAGATCCTTTCAGCTGCAGCATATATGGGTACAAGCCTTAAAATTTCTATGCAGTTACGACAACAAATTGAAATAGCCCCTGAAATCTTGCTGCCTTGCTAAAATTGGCTTAAGCAGTTCCTGCCTCCCCTGTCCCAGACCATAGTGCCCAGCCTTGTGCTGAAGCTCATTAAGCCTCTGGTTGTGTCTACACAATTGTTCCTGTGATGACATGGTACTGCAGTTGTGTCAGTAGCATAAGGACAAGAACTACCAGTAACCGTTGTGTATTTCCATGGCTTGAGGCATCCATGGACACAGGAAAAAATTCTTTCAAGTCAATCTTCTTTTTTTTAATTGAAAGAACACTAATATCATGTTTGCAATACATAAAGCCTCATCCCCAAAAGATGTACCATTCTAGCTATACATGAAGCTGGGAAGCTAGTGCTTATTTCCCATCACAAGCAAATGATCTATTGGCATGACAGTGGATGAAAATATTTTTGTTGCCTTTGCAGAAAAAAAAATGGTATTTACTGTATTTTCACATTTCTTACTATAAATTTTTTCCTGGAGTCACATTAAACTTACTTTAATCATTTGCTCCATTTGTATGCAGGCCTACATCCGACAGTCTGCTGTAACCAACAGAGACACTTCTGTATGTACCGTGATGTGTCCTATGGTAGTCACTGTTATCTGATCCATGCAAAATCATTTCTCTGCGACCTCCACAAAGTGACAGCTTCTGCCTGTTAGCAGGTATACCCCGGCTTCTCATCAGAACACGGCCACTGAGTCAGTGGCCAGTCACAGTACACAAGAGACTAAGTCAGCCAACTGAAAATACAGAAATTGTGCATCAGCCCTGGCTCAGATCCCTGTCACTTCTATCAGTTTTGCATTGCATAGGACCAATTTATCCCACATACTACATATTCAGCAAGCAACAAGTATTGTCCCCATACAGCAAGTCTTTAGCCTGTGTTTGAGATATGGAAAATGGCAATCTCCACTCATCAGAAGAAGTTGAGCATAGAGGGCAATCTGGTTACAGTTCTCCTGGGCAATACATTTCTAGTTTAGCTTTTCATGACTCAGCAATGATTTGATCATTTCTGTATAAAGTCTTGAAAGATATTGCTGTGGTTTCAGCCCAGCCGGCAACAAAGCACCACACTGCCGCTCACTCACTCCTCCCCTCCCCAGCCACAGTGGGATGAGGAGAAAATATAAAGAAACACTCGTGGGTCAAGACAAGGACAGGGAGGGATCACTGCCCACTTATGGTCACGGGCAAAAGACAGGCTCAACTTGGGGAAGAAACAAAACCAATCCAATTTACCACCAATCAAATCAAACCAAGGATATTAGGAAGTAAAACCAGACCTCAGAACACCTTCCCCCCAGCCCTCCCGCCTTTCCCGCCTCAACTCCAGTCCCGGTTCTCCCCCTCCTCCC
>JAVJGG010000058.1:615090-630521 GCA_035590195.1 Aviceda cuculoides
TGGGCTGGGGGGGACAGCCTGCCGCCTCACCACGGGCTGCGGGGGCACCCCCTCCTCCTTCACTGACCCCGGTATCCACAGAGGGACTCCTCTCCCACTCCACTCCCCTCACTCACTGCAGGTTTCCCCTCTTAAATCTGCTCTCCCACAGGTGTTACCACTCTCACTAACGGGCTCAGCCTGGGCCGGAGGCGGGTCCGGCTCGGAGCTTCTCACAGGAGCCAGCTCCGCAGCCAAAAACCCTGCTGCCAAAAAACCCCACCACACAAACCCATAACAGATACATAACAATTTTTTTTTTAAATAGTTACATAAATTGTAAGCTTCCGGTGGCCGTTATCAAGTATATAGACCTTGATTTCAAGTCATAATGTGGCTTTGGTAACTGAAACGGCATTCAGCAAACGTAGCTTGGATCAAATCACTCAAATCTTGCTCCGAGTGAGTGAGCACTCCTGGTACCTCCTTGACTTACCACCTCACTCTAGCCAGATCCTTCAGCCTTCGAGCCGTGTGTCAGCATGGAAACTGGGAGACTCCAACCACATATTTTTTTACAACTAATATTTTACCCCTGTCCTCTGTCACCCTCCCCATGTCACTGCCTGGAGATGCAGGGGAGCCCGTTTCTCTCTCCAGCTGCACTCAGAGCTCCAGAGCCAGCAAGGAGCTGCAGATCTGCACTAGCCATCAGCTATGTGCCAGGTGGAGACTTCCAGAGAGCTCCAGTAAAGATCTTCTTTTAAAACTTTCCAGCTCTGACAGGAGAAGCTGTCTGGATACCACATGTCAAAACTCTACCTTGCACTCAGTATTCTCTCATCCTACGACTGACCCTCAGCTACCTGGGTGTGCCAACCATTTGCTCTCTATATGACTGTTAACAATTTTTTTTTCACAAGTTTACTTGCTTGCATGAAACTTCTTGTATGGATTACAAAGCAGAACTGTGAAGAAATAGTGTGTTTCAAGCAGCAATCTGAAACATGAAGCCAAATCTGTGATTATTTTTTCCAAAGCATTCAATTCAGCGTACCTTCAGACAACACGAAAAGAAGAACATTGTTTCTTCAGAGCTTGGTGGTTACTTTTTGTTAAAGGATTTCTCCAGGCTGAATTTTGCACTTAGAGCAACATCTAATCAACGCTTGCATTGCTTAGCATTGCATTGTGAATGTCTGATCATTTGACTGACTAATCCAATCTTCTCTTTCCTTGTGCAACACTGCAATGAGGGACGTCTTTCAAAAGGGGGGGAAGGCTAGTCCCCCCAAGGGCCCTGTTCAGGAGAAAAGGCCAATCCCTTCGCGCACAAGGCAGGCAGTCACCCTCAGAGACTCACTGGAGTTCTGGAGGGGACCCCACCTGAAGAAGGCACAATGTCCCGGGCGCCATAAGCAGCAGGCAGATGTGCTGGCTCTGTCCCTCGGCAGCCTACAAACCTCCGCTGCTGCTCAGGAGGAGAGGTAGCAGGAGAGATCTCTTAGCCTGCCTTCTCATTCTTCTCACGAAGAATCTACTGCATCTACTGCAGTGGAAGACCCTGCTGTGGCTCGCACTTTGCACAGAGGAATGTAATCAAGCTTCTGCCTTCTCCTTCTGTCTCCTCCTCTGTACACTGCGGCAGGCCCGCTGACCTAGCCTAACCTTCCTACTTGTGCGGCCCTGGCTCAGCCTTGCAGCCATGTGGTGCTCCTCTTTACCTGTCTCCGTAAACAGGACACTTCCCCATGGAATGACTGTCAGACTTACTTAATGTCTGTAGATCATTCTGAGTTCAGAAGGAACAAGGTATACTTTAAGCATAACAATGTGTCTACGCAAAGCTCTATCTAACACTGCATATCGACTTACTAAGATACTCCATTTAATGCTACTGTTCATGTAATTTACATTTAAACAATTCAGTTTTGGCTGCCTGTGGAGTTTCTTTCGTCCAGGTGATGAATCAGATGTACACTATAAAGTGTTTTGAAGAACTGGCACCCTCCCATATGCCCACCTCTGTACAGGCACATAGAATCACAGAATTGCACACATAGGAAGGGATTTCTGCAAGGCATCCAGCCCAAACCCCTGAGGTCTGAATACCTCCACGGACGGATTTTCCAGTCATCAGGAACCTCCCCCAGCTGCCATGATGTCTCAAAGATGATGGAGAGTGACCTCACAATGACACCAAACAGATCCACGAGCACCCTTGGGTGCTTCCCGTCTGGTCCCATGGACTTGCGTACGCTCAGTTGGCTCAAAGGTTCCCTGTCTATATCCTCCTTTGTGTTTCACTCTCACAGACTCTGCAGGGAAAGGAAACAAATGTTTCTTCACTATTCCTTTTAACATAAATTTGGGAGGACAGAGCTGTGAATGGGTTCAAAAAGCAACTAAACGAAGTCATGGAATAAAAATCGATCAGTATTGTTCCATGCTGAGATGCTGATACCGCCACCTGATACCAGGCAGTCCTTATTCCAAAGATTGCCAGACAGTCGGATGCCAAACACAGGAAACCTCACGATACGGTAACCACACTGCTTTTCTTTTCCTTGTGCATCTGTGCCCGGTACCATTCTTGCTGGCTTACACTGAAGAAGAGTAGATCTGAAAGACTTCCACACCACCAGACAAGGTCCTGGACTAAAGGACTTTTGGTCCAACCCAGTGAATTCTTACCCAGTATGTTTAATGCTTTTTCTCTGCAATTTAAAGCATGAGTTTTAAAGGTTCCACTTCTGGTGAAGAGTAGTATATTACAACACTCCAGTGATACAGGCCTGGATGTGAATGCCTGGTCACTCAAATGAGCAATGCTGTTCAAAAATGCTTTTATTGCTGTAGCTGTTCACCATCACGAGCTACTTGCTAACTAGACTATAGCAGCAGAGAACTGAAAACATTTTAAAAGTAGCTTTTAAACAGCCAACATAAACTCCATTTACAGCACCTACAAACCCTGAAGCTGATTGCAGTCAGCTGTAGCCCCTTCCGCCACTTTCTCCTACCCTAGCAAGGCTTCTCAAGTAAGTGTTACCAGCTATTTGAGTACTAGGTAATCACAGAGGGATCTAGAGTCTTTAAAGCTATTTATTGATCCCTGACCTCAGCAAAACCACACCAGACTGAAATCCATCTCCACTTCAAAATATTGTCATGCCCTCCAGCAACAAGTGGGGAACTCTTATCATCTCAAAGCAAGTGGTTCATGAGGATGGCAGAAAGTGGAATATGAGGTTGTAGTTCCTACAAATAATTATCTGAAGTCGTAGTGACCTTTACTGAAAGTTGCACTGAAGAATAAAGAAGCACTATATAAACTGTGCATCCTTACGAGAAGGCAAAGGTACATAATGGCATCAAAGTCCATTAATTCCTAATAGATCCTGTCACAAAGGGGACCTTTGCTATTAAATGACTAATTCAGTCTGCTGAGTTATTTTTATCTCTAAAACTCTACCTTGGCAATCATTTTCATACAAAAAGACCTATTCTCGTTTTCAGGATTTTTTTAATGTGTATATTTTAAATCTCATTAATATTCTGAGGGCTTCACATGTGGAGGTCAGCAAGGGCCTGTACCAGCACTGCCCTCTTTAATATGTACGTTAGCCACTGGTGGTTGGGGAGATTGCTAAGTGTACAGCATAAGCAATTTGCCAAAGCCACGACTCTCTGCTTCCCTGCCATCGAATGTCGATCAAACAGGGTTTTTCTTTGCCCTGCAAAACAGAGTCTCTCTGAGACTGGAAGTCAATCCAGCTAAGGAACAGGTATTAGAAAGCTGCAAAGAAAATGAGAGTGAAAGAAGTACAATGAAAAATAGAAAAAGAGTATTAGTGTTAGTCAGATAGCTAGCTATATGTTATTTATTCTTTTCAGTATAGGTTTCATTGCAACATTGACAGAATACAAATTGACACAAAATTCATGTAAATTTATGTAAATGCATATATAAATGAATTGCAGCCCTCAGGCTCCTGGCAAGTTGCCACAGTGGCTCTGAGCAGAGCAGAGACTTTGCACCACTCTAGTACTCTGAGAGGTGTTATTGTGAATTAGAGTGTGGTTTTCTGAGAAATGTTAGTAGCTTTATCAGTTTCTACGTGGAGCTTGCCAGAGGCGAAAGAAATACCACTTTGTGAACTTTTGGCTTCTTATCTGAGTCAGTAATAGCACTGAGCCTAGAAATAGCTCATGTGTGACCATTACAAACTCTTTCACTTTCTCAGCAGAGTTTATAGTTACTGTAAGACAGAAACATGCAGCTCATGAACATGATAAATTTCACTGGCATTTCTCTGGAATCTGTAATAGCCATGAACTCAGAAATAGCTGGTTCATGACCATTATAAACTCCTTTGGCTTCTCAGTGGAGACTTTCTAATAGCCATGAGCACAGAAATAGCTGGTTCACAACCATTAAGATCTTTGTCAACATGTCCATTGGGAATATAATGGTTGTAAGTCCAGGAACAGCTAGTTCACAATTTTTACACATTTTTTGACTTCTCCATACTGAAACACAGCCATGTAGCCAATAATTTGTCAGTAACAAATAATGCCATCATACAGGCTTAGCCATTCAGGGATAATGCAACAGAATAAAATATAATACATTAAGATAAATGGCAGGACTAGATTTGGATAGCTTTCCAAAGCTTGTGGCTTATATCTCATAATTTTCTATCTATCTGTCACGGTATTTAGCCACAGTTGGATTGGCATTCACGGAATCCAGTCCCATCTCCGTTCACAAGGGGAAGGCACAGCTCACAGCGAGTGTCACAGACAATAACACTAGCAAGGATGGGGAACCGGCCTGGAAGTGTGATGGGCTGTGCAGGGGGGCAGCTCTTCTTATTTTTCCATAGAAAGGATCTCAAGAAGAATGTGAGACCTCTATGGCCTGTCTACAGAAATACCTGTCGCCATGCCTATGGAGGTATTTGCTGGATTTTTCTAACTGAAGATAAGTTGATTCTAGCTGGTTGTTGACCATATAGCCAGATGAAGATAGCTGACATGGTAGCTGATGGTCTGCATACAGACCCCCACCTCGTCACTTAACAACCCCCCCCGAGCCTATGCTCAGCCATGGCGTTATGGGAGGGAAATCTGCTCACGGCCCTCTTGCATCTCTGCAAAACACCTGGTCTTTGCAAAAGAACCTCCTCCCCTTCAGGAGTCTGCTAGAGCAAGTGTGGGAGGCCTTCGGGGTCCTCACAGGTCCTTTGCGAGAAACTCTGTATATTTACAGGGGCCTGCATGACAGCCAAGCACCACTTGCAGGCTTTACCAAAGGAACAAAAATACAACAAGCCCTAACTTCTAATGCTCAAAATAGAAAGGAATCATGGAAGCACTTTTCCCGTGACCCTCCCCACAGCCCCTGGCTCCACACTTTTCCCTTCAAATTGCCCTAGAGCCCTCTCCTGCGTGACCTCCCAGGGCTCCCATCTGGAAACACCTCTCTTATCAGAGAGAGAAGGTTTTCTGGGGGTGGAAAGTCTCTCCTTTTCCCAGCTCACCATAAAAAGGACTGAGTGGGGGCAACAAAGCATAAAGGTACCAGTGGCACAGGGGGAAGCATTTAAGTATTTATATGCTCTTCTCCCTACTGCTTTGGGGAATTTATTATTTCTTTTAATAAGGAGTGTTTGTGTACATCAGCCCCTCTGGGGCCATGCGGTTGTAGTCCTGGGACCTAATTCTGTTCCCACTGAAGTCAGTGGCCGGACCTCTGCTGATTTCAAATGAAGCAGCCCTGGGCTCTTTGGTGTTTTCTCTGTATTTCCCACTAAGAAATTATTTTCTTTAAAGCTCTGACATCACATGATGCAACCTGCTGTAAAAATGATGCTGTTGGTGTGTATAGATGTACAGAAACAGAGGAGTCATTTTCCAGCGATAATGATAATTCTCTGTGGCACAGAGAGCACGGGAGCTGAATCATTGCAGGATAGAAAGCCTCTGGAGAAAGCATGTACTAACACATCAGGCTTCAGAGAAGAGATCATGTTCCAGCAATTAAACATAAGAGGAATCAACCATTTTAATTAATTTTACTGAGTTTTCACTGTTTAAAAATCCCCAGCCTTTGGGAAGGAAAAGGACAGATGGGGCTTTCAAGGAAGTTAAGGGATGAAATAAAAGATTGAATGGGGAAACCGGCAGGAAAACAATAAGAGATGCCAACGAGTGTTGTTATGGTGGTGCTGGGAAAGGACAGTAGTCCCAAGAGAGGAGAGGAGAGGAGGCGATCAAGGGCCTGATCCTACAAATCTTTATTTGCTTATGTGAATGATCTCATTGATCTTAGCTGGACTCTGTGCCTGGGAAACTATTTGTGGAATAGGATCACAGAGCGTTAGAGAGCAAATGCTACCTCACTCATTGCCTAACCTGCGAACATTTAGCCAGAGGGACGGATCGGGGGTGGAGGGAGGAGGAAGGGTAAGAGAGAAAGTAACACAGCTGGAGAGATTTCGCTCTGGTGTCATCGATGCCACCTTGTCACCCCTTGATCTAAAAGAAAGGGGAGATCCAGATACTTAAGAATGTATTTTAAAAATTAAATGCAGTTCCTGCGTTGAGGTTTACTTCACTCAAGGCTTAGCTCAAGGAAAGCTTTAAAAATAAAGTTAGGACTCCCCCCCCCCCCCCCCAAAAAAAAAAAGAAACATTGATACAAACATATCTACTCTGGTGTAAAAGCCCTATCCTGCTTACAGATCATACTAGGATACGATGTATGATGGAGCTGCTAAAAAAGAAATACCTACTGAAGGAATAGACCCATCAAAGTAAAAATTTTATGTTAAATATTCATTTACTGCATTTTCCTTGTACTTGTTACAGTACCTGCACAGTCCCAAATTCTAAAAATGTATTTGAATGCTCGATTCCTACTGAAACCAGTAGGAGTTAAGCACTTAAATGTCTTTGAGGGCTTGAGTTCTGGTTCACTAATATCATAAATTTAACAGTGCTCTACCTATTTTCTCCTAATGAGGCTTCATCTAGTTCCTGATTGTTTATTTTGTTTCACAGCACTGCTAGCGCATTAATAATAGATATTCACATAGAGCAGCTATCAAGAATGTTTTCCAGTGAAAAAGATTTTCACTTCCAAAAGCTTTGGACTGCGTAATAAGTTGCATACACATTAGTTACTGCAAAAAATGGTATTTATGGCAACTGTATTTTCTCTAGGGCCACAGATCTATATTTGTTATTAGGTGCTAAGGTGCTCCTGTCCTTGATGACATAAAAGGTTACTCTACCAGCCCTTAGAGAAAAAGCAAAACGGCAGATGCAATCTCTTCTATTCTATTGCATAACCCGCTGCTAATCAGGGAGCTGCTTAATTGCCACAGTGAGAAAGCTGATGCTTCTAGCTCTAGCATTATAGACACTGATGTTTTTCAGAAAAGGTTAGGGAAAGGATTTCTAGAAATTTAAAACAAGAATAAAATTATACAGAGGTTTTTCTTAAAGAAAAGGCGAAAGTTGCTTAATTTGACTATAGGATCTGCTGTGCAAAAATATATCTATGCTGAAACAATTGCAGTCACTTGCTAACGTTCAAGCAGAAGAAAGGCAGACAGAACAAAACTGTATGTTATATTTGTAAGTCTGGGAAATAAGGAATACTCACTCCTAATCCTTTCCAAGTTGTAGGCAAGGAGAAAGGTGGACAGGAAAACAGGAAAACACGGGTAGGTGACAATAATGGTTTTTTTTAAGGCCCTGAGCAGTATAAAATAGATTTTTTTTTTCTTTTCCCCACATGTAAGTTCAGTTTCAGAGAGAAATAGCTCAATAATGACATCATGCCAGAGAAGTCTGTCCTTTCACCACTTGAAGCATAGTTTAATCTGTCTAAGGCCATAAGGATCAGATCTATTTTTAGTAAACATAATGCTAAATAACTTTCTTTGCTTTAATTGAGCTCATTGGACTAATCACTAAAGATAGGAGATCAAGGCACAGTTCCTTAAGAACTATGACTGTAGTAAATAATGACAGTATTGGCAATCTTTTCTAAAATAGACAAGTTTAGTATTATTGATTCTGATCTCTCCCTGGTTTTGCATGAATGTAAATGTAATTCAGTGGCCTCGCTAGAGTTCCTCCACATTTACATCAGCATCAGTAAGGTCAGAGACTCATTTATTCACCATTCTGAGCAAAATACCTGGCTTTTCATAATGGCAGATTTTTTTTTAACTGATATTTCTGTGACCAAATTTCTTTCATGAAATATTTAGGGTCATACCAGGATGTACAAAGTTAAACCCTAAGACGCAGTCCTCACTAAGTTCCCAGAGCTAGAGTCATATATAAGAATCATGTAATTTCCTGTTACTAATATGAATAAATACTTGGATTTCTTTTCTGTTATAAAGTTTTGACTATTCAGACTCAAGATTGTCTAAATGCATGAAGTTTGAAAAAAGCACGAATCAAGTTTTGACACATTTCCTTCCCCTTATAAAAAATTCTTGTCATGAGGTGTTTTTTTCTTAAGCTATATTTTGGAGGTTTTCCCCACCTCAGCTATCTATCCTCCCTTTACTCTGCCAATAAGTAAAATACTTTCCACAGGCTCTATAGGGCACTTGCTCATGAGTCCTCCGATTTATCAAAGAGTGCCCACCACATAACTATAGGACAACGAGTACTTGCAAAAGATGCTCTTGGAGTCGTAAGTAGGAGTGGGCACAGGGTAAAGGGGTGGTAAGGGGTAAGGTAGAGCCACTGTAACAGAGCGGCTTGCTGTTTAATTTCTGTGAAGGTGTATCCTGGCATTCCAAGGGAGTCCAGCTCCGGGAGCCCTCGCTGTGGTCGCTTATCAACACCACCTTCAGCAGCAGCTGGTGGCACAGAGCCGAGCTCCACATTATTGCTGCCAGAAACAGACGCACCAGTAGCACCTCTTTCTTTTCTGTTGCATAAATGGCAGGACACAAGGTGACAAAATCAGTGAGCTTTGCATATGTAGAAGAGTTGCCTGTTGCCAGTCACGTCGCAGGTGAGGTGAAGTACAAAATCGCAAATTAGGCCTAAAAAGCAAGTAAGAAAATTGTGCTTTGATGGTCAATATGGTGACCCACTGTGCACCTCAGACAAGTGCTGAGAACACCCACATTTGCTGGTAAAAGCTTATTCAGGTATCTGCAATGCCGCTGTTGCATTCGCCTGGAGGGGCCAGCGCTGCGGTGGTGGCTGGCACCCTCTCAAAGGCTCTTTGGAGGTCACTTGACGAAGCACCAAGGTCTCCTCTGGCACCCGGGCCAACCCCTGCCCGCATGTCCCTCCTCGACTACTCAGAGGAAGCAAGGATGGTCTGCAGGTTTGTTTTCTTTTTAGTAGCCAAGCAGTTAGACCATTCAGCCTTGCGGTAGGAGATTTGGTATTCTCAGACCCAGCTTAATCAATACAGGTTTTCGTACTTATTAAAAGAAGCTCACTGTGATGAAATGACAGAGAAAGACTTATGATGAGCAGGAGTCTCCACCTCAAATTAAAAATGTCTCATTCTCTCTGTGTGCTGTATAAATCTGGCATGTATTTTGGAAATACCTAGGATGTGTCAGTTCCAGCTGAAGCTTATAATGTAAATAGGCATAAGAACATTTGGCAGATAACCCAAATTACAGCTTCGCCACTGCAATTTCATTAGAAAACAGATATATTAGAAAACTAATCTGGTAGGAGGTGTGGAACAAACCGACATTTGCCTTTAAGCTCTTACAATGCCTGAATTATAGAATTTATTATTATTATTATCTTAACATATTTAAAGTCAATCAAGTATGTATCTGAACTCTAGAATGAATTATTATCACTGTGTCACTGCCTTGAAATCTGTTAATTATCTAGGAAGGACCCATTTGGAGACTTGCTGCACAGATAGATATATGTATCATATGCCTGATCTGAAGACTTTCACCTGTCATTTAAAATAAGATTAATCTCTTGAATATCAATACATGAGTGCAGGGTCATGAATCTGAATGAAATGATTCTAAGGCAAGCTCATAATAAAATTAAATTCCAGTTTCTTTTTCTGGAGGCTAAAATGATAAATAGACTTTGCTGTCAGGTCTGATGTTTGATTTAATCAGTAATATATAAACAGCCCCTATCACAAGAAGGCTGCCAGCTCAGCCTCTGCATCAGTCTAACACCCATGTGCAGAGTACACCTATTTTCAAAGTAGTTTTCAAAGAAAGTAACTTATAGGACATGTGACAAAGAGGGATAGGGAATTAAAATCTTGCAGGGTTCTACAAGATCTGGGGACATTAGCCACTAGAGAAAGACTGGAAAGCATCTGCTCTGTAGTGGAATTTAGGACATTCAACAGGCTAAATGTTCAAGGTGAAATCCTGACTCCAGTCAGGTCTGCAGCAAAGCTCCCTTAGTCTTTTAAAGGCCAAGATTTTCCCTTATCTCATTACAAGTATCTTGAGCCCAGCTTTGTGAGATGATGAGCACCCAGCAGTAATGACTATTCACAGTGACTGCCAGAGTTACGACTTGATTTCAGTTCAGGCGTATCTGATACATTTCTTCATACCTTATAGGAGAGGAGATGCTCTGTACATGTGGGAACAGGTCCTTCACAAACTAGCAGTAAAGCCTGTCTTCCTTATCAGGGTATTGTTTAGGTATCCAGAGAGAAGAACAAAGCCTCAAAGGAAGGAAAATCCCCTGCACTCATTTCTTCCATCCACCCTCCTCTACCCAGGAGCAATGAAAGAAGTTCTTTTTGTTACCTGCACAAAGCAATTTTCCTAAGAACCTATATTTTGAATTTTCCTTTGACTAAGTGGAAAAGGAACCAATGAAACAATTTACATCATTGGTTACTTGTTTCCTAATTGAAAAAAAAAAAAAAAAAAAAGGACACCAGCACAGTAAGGAACAAGGAAATAAACCAGCCCTGCAAGGAAAACAAGCAATAAAAAATTCCTATTGATTTCGTAAAACAGTCCCAATTGTTCTTGGAACCTGATTCAGGGTAGACTGTGAGTTATGGGAAAGGGAAAAAGGACAAAGTCCTAGTAACAGATAGAAAACTGTCTCAAATATAGTCTTTAGACCCTGGGAGAAAAAAAAAGTAAATGATATCATGCAAGCTGAGAAGTCATGCTTTTTATTTAAAGGAGAAATATGACAAATCAGTTTCATTCATTGTTTACATCCCTGGATTAAGCCAGCAGGATTCTGTGTCTACTAATTCAAACCCACAAAGAACCCAGTTTCAAAATCCATTAATTTTTTTGACTGGTTTAAAAAAATTCCCTAGTAATATTGTAATTTTCTGCTAACTCTTTCCTGAACAACTTCTTCAAGAAGATGTCCAAACGGGGTACATTTTTTCTGCGTTCCTACTCTCACATCTTCATCTGCTCTTATTTCCTGAATGTTCAGTCTTATCTCTATTTGTTAAACCTTTTTATCCCTATCTCATCTGGGGATTTATATTCACCAACACAAAAGCTTTCACTTATAACAAGGTGTCTAATGTGGAATACTTATAAACATAGGAAGATCTCAGCTAGAACAAACCAGAAAGCAGTCCTAGAACCTGTTTTGACCAGTCATCAGCAAAACATCTCTCCCAGTCACCACTAAAACAGCTTTCTAGCACCTCCCCCCCTACAAAATTACCTCCAGTTACAGACCATGCTAAAATCCTATAGTACGCTAGGTATCACCCAAAGTAACCAGGCAATATCCATGTGTCCCCACATGGTTAATATCCCACTTGCCTTACAACAAAGTGTTGACTCTATTACGTTTCTGCAGGGGGTTGGCTGACGTGACCTGGTAATTCTGCAGTAAGAACACAGGTCGCTGTCAGCAGCGACAGCCGTAGTGTTTTATGCTGTTTCCCATCACAGCAGCATCTGCGCGCTCTCCTTGTCAGATCAGTCACGTTAGGAAGATAAATCTCCTGTGAACCACACAGTTGCAGCTGCTTTTTTTTCCTCCTTGCTTTGAAGTTTTGATAGCACATGCTTTATATCTTTGCTGGCTTTTGGTGATGACTTGCATGTTTCTTGGGGCTTGAAAAATAAGTCTTCATAGCCCAAGAATGCCTACAATAGTTCAAAGCGGCAGATCATACAGGTCTTCAGAAATAGCCAAAGAAATTTTTCCAAGAACTTCTAAGATAGATGAAATAACCTTGCAGACACTGTTTTTTTCTGAATTCTGCCTAGATAACAGTGACCCTAAAGCATTAAGGTGTGTATCTTTGATCTTTTTTAGCCTTTACAATGTCACTACTGTGGTTCTATTATTCATAAAAATTACAAACCTTATTATGACTCCTTGGAAGCTCTTGGTTTCTACAAGAAAGAGCTAGACATACCTGTTCAAACAGAGAGAAAATGAATTCCAACCTCCACAGAAGCTTTACAAAAGGATTTTGCTAAGGTTCAGGTACAGATCAAAAATTTAATCTTAACTCTTTTAATAGACCTTAGTATATGGAATAGTGTAAGATAGCATTAGAAATAGTCTGAGATAACGATATCGGTACCAGCTTAGCAAAGCATGAGTAGCAATTGTAAACAGTGTGTGCCTAGCTTAGCTTTAGTCATGGTAACAAGAAATAAGATGTTTGGAAAGCATCAGTAGTGAGGACATTCAGATTTTTAAAGCTGAATGAGAGCTTTCAATAGGTGAAGGTCAGAAAGCAGCTCTGATTGTAAACAAAGAAGAGTTCTGTCCCTTCTGGCACTGAACCTGTATTCCTGATTAGATTCCCATCTGCGCAGGCCCTAAAACCTTCTTGAAACTCAAATGCTGAACTGAGGTTAAGTTAGGTAGAATGAGTCCTAGACGTCATTCACCTGCAGCAATTTCTAGAATAAATATTATTCCTTTTTCTTTATTATTCACACAATTACAGATCTAATATGTTCCATGTTACTGTTATATATGCTAATAACAACTAGCCTGCACTGCATTGCTCTTTATTTGCTTATTTAATCATGCATTTGAGATTTTAAACAAATTTATTTTAATCTCTTACTATGAGAATATGGTTCATCTATAACCACTTCTTTGAAGCATTTTTGTTTCCAGCAGTTTTGTTTCAGCACAAGCACTCTCTTGTATCAGTGCAAGACTTTGAGACTCTGGCTAACACTGCTTATTGAAAGAGATTTTATTTGCAGTGATGCTCTATATTTCAAATTATTTCAATACATTAGAGAAGGAACACTAACTCTTCAGTCCTCCAAAACATGTTCACTGTGGTGATGGCACAGAACAGTGATAAAGAACCCAAGATTTAAGGGGCACTGCATCCAGAGGAAAAAAATGCCTTATTTGAGTTACCCTCAAATCAACTTTATCCCAAGACAGACATTAAGAAATCAGTACAGAAGTAGATGCAGAAACAGTTATGGAAAATAAGTATTTACTGCTGTTCAAATAGTTATAGGCTGATTACTTGGTTTAAATTCAAATTTAAAGAAATAAAAGGGAGTAATGATCATATATGTCTGCACTTTAGATCCACTCAAAGACATTTTTCTCCTTTGCTTCAAATACTGCTAAGATGCTCCCATGCACACTATTCTTAGGATGAAACTTTTGTCTTTCAGAAGAAAATCTTGTTGAAGGCAAAGACCCCTGCTGAAGTCATATTCGAACTCGAACTTTTACCCCACCACAGACACCTGTGATCTGCAGTTTAATCAGAATGAAAGTTTTGGCACTTCTCCTGAAGGGTTATTGGCCCTCCCCATCTAACTTTGAGACTTATTAACGTCCCTCTCAGGTGGAGTCATCTCCCTGTAAACAGAAACTTGCCAGGGACTATTTCTGTATTTAATATAAACAAGTCATTAACCCCCTGGGGAGACAATGTTCCCTCCTGCCTGGTGTTCAATGAATTCAGCTGTCAGTGTATACATTCTTTACAAACAAAAATCTGTCTCTCATGCAAACATCTAAGCCGACAACTGTATTTTATACAAGCATGTAAATTACACCATGAGGTGGCTCATTACATGTTCTTGATCGAGGGTGGACGTAACACTAGACGAGGATCTATGAGGAGATAGTAGGTCTGAAGGTTTCCTTAATCCGGATTTTGCAGAATATCATACCGTACTTCACATTCTCCTATGCCAAGCAATCACGGCTATAATGATGAGCACCTCTTTCATTCCAAACCTAGAAAATGGTCTTTATTATATATTTTCTAAGTACAGGTCAGGCAGGTGTAACAAATAAGGCCCACAAGGTCCCGCAGCAAAATTGCTTCTTTGTTAGAGCTGGATCCCAGGACAGGCTGAACTGTTCCCAGCTGGCACCAGTTCTCAATTTATATGATCAAAGCTGAAAACACAGCTGTCACCTTGATGTCCTGAGCCTTTTGTTGTCACTGTAAAAATTTGTACTTACACCAGTGGTTAGAAGTTCTGCTTCATCTGTTGCTGAACATTACCCTGTTGTGCTCACTGCAGCCTTTCCTGAAAACAAAATCTAAATCCCGTTTTCGCCACCGGCAAAGCAGTGTGAAATAATAGTTTGTCGCTCCCCTGTCCCCAGACGCTCGCGTCCCCTCTTCACAAACTCAGCTGGTTCACAGCTGCAGCTCGGTGCCCTCCCAGCTAAAGGGGCTGTGTGGGGGCTGCTGGGGGCTGCGCTCTGATCGTGATCGCCAGAAGGATCAGAGGGACATTTTTTTAAAAAAACCCCTACTTTTGAAGAGGGATTTTGATAATTTCGAATGATCCCGTTTGCAACAGATCTCTACGAATAGTTGTACCAGCACCGCTAAGAAAGTAGTAGGAGAAACATTGCAGAGAGTGGGAACAGGTAGAGGAACAGGAACAATCAGAACCTGTTAAACTGGCTTTGCTGATGGGAAAAATGTTACTGGAAAAATGTTACTGGGATGAAGTTTTCTGGTTATGGCTCTGTTCAGCAAGACGAGCCAACAACTGTTTGGCTGCAGGAAAAGAGAAAGCCTGCCCGCCCTCGCCAGGTCCGGACACCCAGGTGGGTCACTGAGCTGCTGCCAGCGGTGCTGTTCGTCCGGTAGCACGGAAGGACAACCAAGAATACTAGAATTCAGTGAAACAAAAAAAGTCAGGTTGTTGGGTGGGTTTTTCCCCCAGCCGAGGGAGTTAGCTTAAAGAGGAAGGGAAAGGAATTATGCTTATGAATGGAAGAAGAAATGAGAAGATGTGGGAAAGAGTCAGGGCAGGAAAAGAAAGGAGTGCAGAAGGAAAAGGGTGAAATGTGGTCTGCCCCTTGTCGTGGTTTCACCCCAGCCAGCAACTAAGCACCACGCAGCCACTCACTCACTCCCCCCCCTCACAGTGGGATGGGGGAGGAAATCGGGAAAAGAAGTAAAACTCGTGGGTTGAGATAAGAACAGTTTAATAGAACAGAAA
>JAVJGG010000058.1:634541-644882 GCA_035590195.1 Aviceda cuculoides
GTAAAGATGGGAAAGCACTTTTATTTCCTGATGTTTCAGTGGTACATCTATATTCTCAATGTTTCACAACCCTAACATTGACCGGTGTGGCTTGTAAAGGAATTTATGTTTTCATCTTACGGCTGCTATTTTGCATATTAGTAGAAGTGTTTTCCTCCAACCTAAGATATCCATACGCTCGTCTTATTGAACGAAGCCAGAGGACAAAACCAGCCTCCTATTGCTGTACAGTCCACCTAGAGCTACCTACAGAAACCCAAGACCGTTTGCAATGCCTTCAAACATGTGCCCTCTGTGCCCCTGAGGTGCCTGCACTTCAGCTGCGCCGCACGGGGCTGCCCCCCACCCGTCGCTCAGGCTGTCCCTGCCGGGGGCTGGCTGCGGCCGCGCTACGTGCTCTTGTGAGCAGGGACACACTTCTTTGTCGCTTTCTTCAGCCCTTACCCAGCCCGTAAAACCCATGGTCCAGCCCTACATGTAGGGCGTCTGGATTGGTTTTTTATTTGGGATTTCTGAGCGAGCGATTGTGCAACGTTTGGAAGACTTCCATTTTTGTGCTGCGCTGCACATATTCCCAGTGAGGACTGGCCATCCCGTCCCTTGCTTCCTACGCCATTACCTCACGCAGAGGCATTGTGCAAACAGCTCTAGTCTAACAGCGTGATGCAAAAGCTGTGCTTGCCTGCAGATAAACACCACCAGTAAAGCCAGAGAGTGTCTGAATCGCAACCGTCCAAGTACCTGACAAAACGCCTTTTACTGCAGACCCTTACATTAACCCCACTTTGCTTTTGGCGTGGTCCCCTGCTCACTACACGCACCCAAGCACACCACGCCGTGGGCTTTGCGCTGGGAAATACCCAAGACCCCAGCAGAGACCACTGCAGGGCACTGTCAACTCACAAGGGCGATGAAGGTTCCCAAAAGTGTGCCAAAATGTATGTGGCAGTCCCTCATATCTCAGTTTGGGGTGAAGAGAAGGGAGTGCAGCCTGACTCAGACTGGAAAAGACTTGCTGTAGTCAAGCATTATTACACAAACTTCCACAAAAACATAAAAGAGAAATATATTTATTGCCTATATTCCAGGAACCTGACTGACTAAGCTGTGGATGTTGCTTACCGTAGGCCAGAGAAAATTCTCTGCCAGAATAAGATTTTATTCATGGTTTAACTATGTTAATTCAAGAGATCCAGACGTGGCACTCGGAGGCTGTAGTTCCACAAACACACTGGGGCCAAAAGAAGCAGTCTCGTTCTCCCACCGCCTTCATTTTTTCGTGACTCAACACGCCCTCTCCCTTGTTCTGGCACCAGAAGGTGCCTGTCGAACAGACCCCCACTTGAGCTAGCCAGGCCCCTTTTCCCGGCATCGCTTTCTCCCGGAGGGCTTTCCCTGCCCGGCGCGCTGTGCAGCTGCACCAAACCTCGCGGTGGCACCAGGGACGGCACGGGGCCGAGGGGGAAGGGGGCGAGGGGCGAGGAGAAAGCGGGACTGCTGCTTCCCGGGGCTGCGCTGGCCGCTAGCTTAACTTGGCCGAGAACGACTGCGGCAGCAGAGTCATTCTTCTCGCGGTAGACTCCAAACTCGCTGACCTGTTTTGGAAGCGCATCCTCCCCAGTGCCGTGCCGTGAATGGGTAAGAGGATGTTACTTATACAGGATATTTATTAAAGTGACTGTATAGAGCTTACACAAAGAAACTATACAGAACATGCAGAGAGTATGCAGCATACCTATGTTACACAGGTTTATAAATGGTTTTAACTGTGTTAATGCTGAATATTCAAACCTGGAACTCAAAAGGCTGCATTTTACAAACACTGGCATAACAATGTGTGATCCAGAATGGGAAATGGACCTAGGTTAGGAATGATCATTCAGTTCGCCCGTAATCTATGGCTACCAATAGACACAGCAGAACCGCTGTTGAAAAAGACCTAGTGAAAAATACATGCCAAAATAATTAATCTGATTTTAACAAATAGATTAAATAAAGAATATTTGTTTTCCTCAGCTAAGTTCTTTAATAGGTCTTTAATAAGGGGGGGGGCAATATTTTTCTGGGACCAAAAAGCAGCAGTTTGGCTGTTGGCGAGAGTACCTGTAGAGTATGCAGAAGAAGAGCGAGGAATTACGCTGTGCTATTTTAAAAGGCTGCTTTCATTGACTGGAACTTTATTCACTGGAGTGCAGCACATTAACACCAAGAGAGCATTTGACATTTTTTTGCAGTTCTTAGAACTTTCATATTTCCTAGTACCAGTCAGACTAAATATGAAGTATTTCCTCTGTGATGTTGATTGTTCTTCTGTGCTTCTTCCTCTGCCCAGGATGGACTGATCTGTTGACAACCAACTACCTGGGCGTACACTTGGGTTTATACATTGGGATTTGAATCTTTCGTGATACAGATACTACCAAATGTCATGTTGCAGGTGGCCCCAGGTGAGAACAAGGGTATGGTTTCTCCTCATTAACACCTCTGTTTTCCAGACAATGGGACTTCCCTGGCAGACTTCCCTCAGGAGCAAAGACCACAGGAAAGTAGTGCCATGAGACCTGCACCTCCAGCGCTTTCTCTTCTTCTTCCTGTCTCCTCCTCTTTTCTCCTCATGCCTCTTTCTGTCTCTCTCTCAGCCCATGGCTTACTGAAATCCCCTCTTCCAAGCTGGCTGTCTGCTTTTCTCCTTCTTCTGGAAACACGGCCCACCTTACCTGCACCAGTCCCTCTGTCCCTGGTCCCATCAAGACCCATCCTAGCCCCCCACAACACCCTCCTGGAGAGCGGATCAGTGACATGGTTGGGGGACAAGCAAGGGCACCCGCTATCAGTCGATCCCCATCATGATGACGAGGTAGAGGACTGTGCAGGACACATCTTGCAGATCCAAAGGTGTGAGACCAAAGGGGATAAATGTGGGCAGAGAGGCACTGACGGTGGGCCACATTGCTGGCACACCGCAGAGCAGCATACTGGTCTTGCAAAGGCTACACAAGCATCAGCACCTGATAATCTTGGTACTACTCGACACCATGTATGTTTAGAGCTGCAGCATGCTGCCTAACACTGCTGGAAATAGCAGCTGTGGTGGAGGGGGGGGAGGATTGTTGCTATTGTTTGGGATTTTTACTGTGTTCGAGCTGGTTTTTATCTTCCCTTGTAGTGAGCAAGTAGAGTGGTTACTGTACAACATAAGGCTGACTATTAACTGACAAGTAGGCACACTAAATCTGCTTCTTGTCCCCTCAGGCAGTGGTCCCTAACTCTTGGCTCAGAGACAACATATTGAGCACCAGATTCCTCAGCATTACTTGCAGCCATCAGGGAAAGCGGAGTATGGCATCAGACATCACTTGCTGTGCATTACTTCTTCAGTACATGACCCCAGGTTAGTGAAAGCTGGGGTTCCCTGCTTGGGATTAGACATTGGCCAAAAGACATCAGAAAGAGAAAATAACAGAAGATGGAAGAGGAGTCAAGTGATAACAAAACCAATCTTGCCCAGTACCTGAAAGATCATCTTTTCACTGCAGCAAGCCCTCAAAAAGAAGACTGGGCAATTCTTTGCTTTCAGTGCCTTCCACAAACTCCTTCCTTAGGTTCACGAGAAGAGAGATATCATCTCTGCACTAGTCAGGGGCTCCTGGTGCCGTGCTGTATTTCATGGGGTAGCTAGGAAAGCCACATCTTTGTTTATAACACCCCCCCCCCCCCCCAACAACCAAACAAAAAAAGCCTGGAAACGAAACATAAGAAAGTAATTCAGATCACACAGAGCTATTCACCTGGTTTGGGATGATTGTTTTCTTCAGTTTATAAAGAATTATTTAAAACATTCTGGAGTTCAGACTGGCCCCACATGTCTATTTATGTTTTAAGTTTGAGCAAAAAAGAATACTATCCATGAAATACTAGTTAGGTTACAGTGTACTGCTGATCCATAGCCACTGATACAGCAAATTCCCACTGACCAACTCTGACTGTATTTCTCTCCTATATTCAAGCATAATAATGATGATGGAAAGAGGCCACTTGTTCCTCTGGTGTAAAGGGCAGCAGCAGTAATGCCTATTCAGCAGAAATGAAGGGCTGTCCAAGCAAAGACAGATATACAAGCTGGCCTTGCAGATAGAGTAATCCTGGTCAGCCAGACTTGAAGTGAAACATGTATTTATGGACAGTATTGCGAGCATGCAAACTCTCTGGGTTTGGATTATAAAGGTTACACACAGATGAGTTAATCCTCTTCACTGCACAACCCGATTGTGGCTAAGAGAGAGATGATCTATCTTAAGGGATCTTATCTTTGAACCTCTACTCTGCATTCAGGAACACTCCCCAGGCAGGGCTAACAGTCTCGTACAGTTCTCCTACACGGATGAGGAGGAGAAATACCTTTACTGGCCTCTTGCAGCTCTCTCGGCTGGGTCAATGGCTCTGTTCTCAAGTTTAATGGGCTCCCTTCAGGTTCACCCTAGTACACTGACGACGTGCTCTCCTTCCTACTGAGTAACTTTTTAATAACCCGCAAGCTTCACGCGTCTCCTAGTTGTGCCGCGAGCCGAGTACCTGCAGCAGCACAGCTTGCCTTGCAAGTTGCCAAGGCTACCCCGAAAACTCTTCCCTCCCTTTCTCTGCTTCATGTATCTTTTTCTTGGTACGCAAATGTCAGCAGTTGTAACCTACTGTAGGGAGGCATCTGGCAGTGATGGCTGCCACAAAGGAGGAGGCTCTTGCCGAAGATGCTCTGCCAGCAGCGTTATGCAGACTCCCCTTCTCAATTCACATTTTCTTGGCACCTACACCCCTGTCTGACTGACTTTTAAACGGGCAAAGAGTCAACCCAACAGATGGGCTGGGTGGCAGGCAACCAAGACGCTATGAATGTACATTGTCTGGGTGTGGAGAGTCAAACCGACAGTCAGGAATATCCAAGTAGCTGCCCGTCACACAGCTATGTGACGACAGCGCAGAGATATGCCGTGAATAGCCAAGTTTGAACGTCTTCCATAACAGCAGCATTCGTAGACAGAAAAAGTACAGTAAAGTGGCGCTGCAGCTGACCGCACTTGGGAGGAATCCAGGAAGGAATTGTGATGGAGAGGCACGTCCAGCCGAAGAACGACTTTCCTCTTGCAAAGGGACCGTTGCCGTCCCCCGTCACGATACCTCGGATCCAGCATCACAGGAGAAGATTTTATATGGGGCAAGGCAAGCAGCAGAGAAAGTTTATCTTTTGTCTCTCAGGAGCCCTTTAACATTAGTACAAAAATCCGGTGCATTAAATGTTTTTGCTAAATGGCTCAATAAGCTTCGTGCGGTATGTGGTGGCCTCTGCATGGTGTGAGTAGACTAGCCCAGCAAGTCTAGTTACCAAGGAAACAGGTTTTAAACTTGAAACATAGGTAGTCAGGATGACAAAGAGATCTCACACTTTTTTGGAACGTGTCTCTCTTCTTAGGAGGGAATGAGGGAGCTGGCTTTCAAAATCCTTCTCGCTGTGGTCACGGGGCGGGCGGAAGATGTTGTTGCATTGCTGACCCTGAGTCGCTGGCCTAGCAGAAGGGGAAACAGAATACGTAACAAAAGATCATTACGCAGCATCGCCTAATGCTTTACCTTAAAAGAAAGCAAATGGGGTGCTAATTAGGCAAGGACTTCCTTTCTCTGAGGGAGCCGATCAATCACATTTTTTCTGTCCTGAAATGAGGAGATTTTTTTTTTTAACATAAATCTTTTAAGCCCCAGTGCTACGGCTTTATAGGAAGAGGAAATTGATCTCAGCCATTCCCCAACAGAGTGGCACTGAACATAAAGTGTCTTTCTTCCAGAATGTATTCATTAGTTCCTTCTCTCAACCTGACCTTGAGAGCATTTGATTAAATGATTAAAATTGCTTCATCCCAAAACGACGGTTTGTAGGACAAACTTAATTAAGCTCCGGGATTGAGGAACGGAAAAGCGTGCGCGACGCTTCTTGCTTTGTACGAACTCCTACGCTTAAATAACCGTGCGAGGGCCTCTGTAAGCCCCTGCAACGCGTGGGGCAGCCGGCCCCCCCGACTCCCCCCCACCCCAAGCCCAGGCCCCAAGAGGTGACTGCTCGCTGCCCGCTGCACCGCCCCAGCCACCGCTGCCTTCCCGACGGCCGCGGCTGGACCTGCAGCGTCAGCGGAGTCACTGGGGAGCATCCTCTCGCCTCACGGCCCCTCCAGAATACACAGACTGGCCGCGGAGGGCTTGAACAATCAGTGGGTGCATGTAACAAGAAGGGAAGAGTCCTGCTAACTTCGCTGTCATCTCATCATTTTAAAATACAAAAAGAAAGTTACACCTTCTGTAGGATAGCGCAGGGAAAGTCGTGAAATTATTACTTTCTCGCCACTTTGTTTGATCAGCCTGTCTACACCATCAAAAACCTGAATCTGATTTCTCTGCTAAAATAGCACCACTGCTTTTGGCAGCAGTGTAATATTAATGCAGATTGAGATCTTCAGCATTGTTTCTTTGAAATTTCTCAGGTTATCTTATTCTGGCAGTTTAGAAATATGGGCCTTCATCTGCTAACATTCCCATTGCATCTGGTCCTTCTGCAGGGCCATCGGTGCTAGCAGTGGTGGATATACCACATAAATACACCCTTTTAAACAAGGCTTGAGAGAAAATTACAGCAGGCTTAATACGATGCTCAGTCATAACTAAGCAATTCTATTGACTTCAGTGGGGCTGCGTAAAAATAACTGCTAGCAAAACTTGGCTCAGAAATGCAAAAAAAAAAAAAAAAAAAGCAAAGAAATCATTGAACCACAAACAGTATGTGGTTCATTTTGCAAACAATTCCTTAACTCTCCAATATATCAACGATAAAAACAAACCTCCCCCATTCCCTAGCCAACAACAAAAAAAAAAGGACTAGGAAAGCAAAATTGCCTGTGCAGGATAAACAACACACAAATAACCTAGAACAGGAAAAACATATTCATGAATCTCCCTTTAAGAGGTAAACAAAATGCCGGCTTCTCGCCAGGGAGGGAAGCAGCTAAACCCAGCAGGGCATCCCAGAAAGCGCAGCTGATGAAGCCTCGCCGGTGCTGTGACGGGGCAGGCGCGACCGGAGCGAGGGCCGAGCCGCACGGACGGAGCCGAGGGGCCAGCGGCCCATTTCGGCACGGGCCGTCGGGGCGTGCAGCCCGGCCGGGGGGCTGCGGGGGCCGCTCCCCTCCTGAGGAAGGCCCTAAAGTACCTCGAGGGTCCCGCTCTCGCCCTCTCGGCGAGGAGCGCACAACGGCGGAAAGGATCGGCCGAGGCTGAGCTCGACGTTCTGGGACGTCCCTGCTGGTGCGGCTGGCTGGAGCAGGAGCAGCGCCAGCGGAGCCCGGCAGACGATGAGTCTATCCCATTAGCTGGCCCTGTCCCAGTGGCCGGCATCCATTTCTGCGCTGCTTCCGTACCCGCCGCTGTACAGGCTGCGGTGGTTCTGTATCGAGACGCACGCCGCTCTGTGCTGAGCTGGGCGTTTTTATTTCTCCCCTTGAAAGGCTCCTGAAGAACCTGAAGTGCAAAAGCAAGTATGAAAAGTCTCACTTCTCTTTTCCTCGAGTCAGTCATCTTCCAGAGCCACCTTGCAGATTAATGCAGTGAGACCGAGGGTCAAAAAGAGCTTTGCAGAGCCCTCCCCCTCCCTACGTCTCAGTCACACGGATTAACGTGAGGATTTAAACGGATGCGCTCAGGGAGGCACACAGCCGGTGCTGCGGGCTCGCAGGCTGGAAGGTGAAGTCTGGTGGCTGGCAAAAGTTGGAGGTCTGGTTGAAATTTCTGTTTTCATTCCGGGGGCAATAGATTTTTGCCTGGTGGATCTTCTGTGCTAGAGGACAAGTGAAATCAGTCACCCACTCATTAGCAAAACAAAGCAAGCAACCAAAGAACATCCTCCAAATACATGTCAGTTGGTACACTGACATCTGTCAAGCTATATTTGAATGCACACAAAACGTGAGATTTCTTGTGCGGTACCAATTATAATTAGGCCTTTATCACGGTATCCGTTGACAAAAACGGAGCGCTGCGTCTGTGGAAGGGGAGAACCGGAGCGTTTCCCTGAACAGCCTGGGAGAACTTCACCCACAAAGCGATGATGCACCTCACGCACCAAAAAGGTACATCACTGCTTTCAAAAAGGTACATCACTGCTTTAGACATCCAATTGAGGACGATCACAGTGTAAAAAACCAGAATTGCTGGAGCTTGTAATTTGTCACAGGACAGGCACTTCAACGGCTGGAGAGTGTAAAGGCAAGTCCAAACATAAACGAGGTTCTTCTGACCATGACCCCTGGATGTTTCTCCTAATCTGCACGTCTGTAAATGAAGAGCCAAGATCACAGATACAACCCGGCAATGGAGTTCTCCAGGTACCTCACGCAACAAGCGTGCTTCTTAAACAACAAGAGCAGGGTTCCAAAATGAAAATTACGCTGTCTTGAACTTCTTTGCAGTACGGCTTTTCTGGTTTTGAAGGCATGGGACTACAGCTGCTTGATTAGAAATCTCATTTTCTTTATTCCTTTAGAACAGGAAAATCCTGGGGTCTGTTACCTTCTGAGAAATACAGACAAAGTCAATAAAGTAATGAAATGTTTATGTTGTCCAATTATTTAATGTGAAATAGTAAAACCATTATTTGATTAAAATAATACAGAATCAAGCACTGGGATATTAATCATGCTGCATCAAAGGCAGAAAAGGAAAATATTATTTCTCTTTTGTCAAATCCGTTACTAAGAAAAGACTCTACTCAAAGTAGAAACACTTCAGTATTTGTTTTTTAGATAAATAAGATTAAATTTTAACCTTTACTCTCCTGAAACCCTTAGAGAAACATTCATTTATCTGCAGCTGAAATTAATATTGGATTGCTTTATTGATTTATTGGCTAAAGGCACAGACTAGCTGTGAAAATTCCTCTCTGCTTGCATTGACATATTGAACAGGAACAAAAAATATGTCATTTAAAAGCAGTTTAGCCTTGGGAAAATGGGCAGTCATTGTGATGTCTGGCATTCTAGAAAAAACCAACCCGTTCTTTGTGTATTCCACTTAAGAATCAAGATATGTATACAGAACAGCTTGATAGAAATGATAAATAACTGACTATAATTACACTTCTTGAGGTACTGCTCAAATGCAGTGTCCTGGTTGTGGCTGGGTTAGTCAATTTTCTTCCTAGTGGCTGGTGTGGTGTGTTTCGGATTCGGTGTGAGAATAATGTTGATAACAGAGCAATGTTTTAGTTGTTGCTAAGTAGCTCTTATCCCAAGTTAAGGGTTTTTCAGTTTCCCCTGCTCTGCCAGCAAGCATGTGTACAAGAAGCCGGGAGGGAGCACGGCCAGGACAGCTGACCTGAACTAGCCAAAGGGATATTCCGTACCATAGGATGTCGTGCCCAGTATATAAACTGGGGGGAGTTGGTCGGGAGGGGCCGATCACTGCTCAGGTCAGCAGGTGGTGAGCAACTGCACTGTGCATCACTTGTCTATTCTTGGGTGTTATTTCTCTCTCGTTTTGTTATATTATTATGTTATATGTTTTATTTCAATTATTAAACTGTTCCTATCTCAACCCATGCGTTTTACTTGTTTTTGATTCTCTCCCCATCCCACCAGGGAGGGGGAAGTGAGCGAGCGGTCGCGTGGTGCTTCATTGCCGGCTGTGGTTAAACCACGACAGGCAATCTTACACCACAGCACAGAAAAGCCTTCAGAGGACATAAGTTTTACAAAGCAAAATATCAAAAAATATACACACGACCTCCCAAACGACTCTGAGCCAGAGCTCCAGCTGCAGTAAATCACCGTGAATGTGACGGTGGCATATCCCTAATCTGCAGCCGCTGAGACCGGGGCCCCAGGGTTTATCTCTGCGTGACAGCTTGTGATATTCAGACTGCAAACTGGCACCAGTAAAAGGGCAATCGGTGGGCACGCTGTAGGTGATGCGGGTGACCCTGCTAAGGGGGAGCTCGGTGAGAACTTACTTTCCAGTCTCTGTGTTTACACCCTGATCCCACGGCCAGCGCGAGGTAATCGCTCTTCCATAGGCAAAGGGGCAAACAGCCCACAGCCACCTCTGGGTCAGATTAAGTGAAACGACAGACACGGCAGCGCAGGCGCAGCATCCCTCATTTCTCCCCTATCTCTGCCGCCCGTTTAAGTACATACACGTTTATGTGCACCGTGACAGCTTCACCCAGGTTTATCACACGGCCGCAGTAATGGCATAATACACCCCACACCCTTCACCCCCAGCGCCCCAGGGGCGGCGTCGGGGGACACCCGC
>JAVJGG010000058.1:653808-676831 GCA_035590195.1 Aviceda cuculoides
GGGTCCTGGCGGCCATCGACCCGGGCCAGGCCGGCACCGAGGGCGATGGGAGAGGGTCTGTGGCGCGGCGCCCAAGGGCTCCTTCGCGGGAGGGCTGCGGGACGCACGCGGACCCCTTGCACGGTCAGGGCTTTGGCCCAGCGGCCCAACGCCAAGGCAGCCCGCCCGGTCCCCGGGACGCTACCGGGAGGCGCGCAGCAGGAGCCACATCCCGGTTTGGTGAACACTATACCTAACATTAGGTACACAGGTAATCCCGCGGAAGGTAACGGAACAACGCGCGCGCTGAGCCACGGCTCTCCGCACGTAATTCCAGGGAATCTGGGCTCTGCTCAGCAGGACCGCTGGCACCACGCGAAGCCGAGCTCGGTGTCCTCACAGCGGAAGGTTTCGGTCAGAGCACGAACACCCGCCTTTTACCAACACTTTGCAGGAAAACATGAAGTAGTGTGCTCTCAGAGTTTACAGAGCCCATGAATAATACCCATCCAAAGTAAAATGTTTCCACATTTGATGGGGAAAACAAGTTAAACCATGAAACGAAAAAGCCATGCTATTATTATTTTTTTAAACATTGGTCATAATTGGAGACATGCTGCCCCAAGTAACTAGGCTCTTTTGGTGGGTTATTCCACTAAGAAACAGTACGTAATGTCATTCAGATATGTCTCTGTTGCTTTATGAATTTAGAAAAGCAAGCATCGGGTCAACATAGATTCTTCACGACTGATAATAATAAAAAAAATAAATCACTGAATTTCTTCGAAGTAGTAAAGTAGGGATTTTGCGGTCACAGTTATCTATACTAAAATAAGCTTTATAGTATTTTTGCCTCTTGTGTCAAATAGTTAAAAATTGTAACATCTTGAACTGCATTAAGGTAACCATAGGGAAAGATATCACCTTCTACAGTGGGAAAGGAAACACTAGCTTATCTGGAAAAAGATGCTGCATGTCAGCACCCGGGAGTACTTTTTTTTTTTTTTTTGTCCCAGCATACACACAAGAGGCTAAATGCTCATCTGATGGCATGGACAAATCCCCACGATTTATAATGAGTGTCAACTTTTATACAAGGGTACTAAAAATCAAAGTAATCTGTATTTGATACCATATATTTACATGACTAACACTCATTTTACCTGCAATCTTACATTAGAGTTTAAGCAGCTGAGTCTACAGCAGAAGTACAGATGACAATGAGGGCTACGCTTAGTTGATTTCAGAATTTGATGTAATTCATGTTTCATATCATTTTGTCAATGTTCTTATAGATTTTGTAGTATGAATAACTAAACATTAAATTGTAATTATGTGGAAAATAAAGGATTAAGCTTACAAATGTCATTATAATGAACTTATAGCTAAAGTGCTGGTCCAGAAATACATTTTCCATATCAATTATAATAAAAATAGGCACTTAGAATTTAAAATTAAGAAACTAGACACTTTTTCCAGGATTAATTGAATACAGTTGCTATTATATCTCTTAATTTCAGAGCTACAACCACTGTGTACTAGTAAACAAATTTGCATAGATGCGATTTAATCCCACGATTAGGGATAAAATAAAATAGACAAAAACACCTCAGCATAGTACTATCTGAAATTTGTTCAATTATTCTCTCCCTTGCAAGTTGGGTATACAACCGTTCGGAAGCTTTACATGAAATTAAACAAAATCAAGCTGCTTTCTCTGAGCAAACAAAGTGCTAGAAAAAAACATTCAGTCCTTTTGGCCTTCCATTGGGAGTTTGTAAGAGGGACTGAAACGCACATGCAGAAGCAGATGTGAAACTATAAAGAAAATTTGTCACTGAAAAGATTAGTCTGTGGCAGCCAGCCAAAGAGCCACGCGACAGTTCACATGCACAGGATTTAACCATCATGGAACAAGAAGTCACGTTCTTGGTTGATGACCATTATCATGCCACTGGCACTGCCTCCCACCTTACAGCCATCACAGCATTCCTTTTTCAGCGCAGACTCAAAACCCAACACTGCAAACGTGGCCTCAATTAGGCGGTTGGCTCGATTTTCACCGCTCCTTCCACCACACCAAGGAGAGAGCGCGTCTCTTCCCAGGAACGGGCTGACAGCAACGCGCAAACTCCAGTGATCCCGCTTTGCATACAAAGTGAGGCTGGAAGTTTCTTAAGACACAGAATTTTTGCAAAACAACACACTCACCTTCCAAGTGATGAAGGGCGAGGGAGGAAGGGATTAGTGACTAATACACTGAACTGCCTCCCAACCCCATCTTCGGAGACACAACAAAACCAGCTGAATTAGCACATCTGCCCCTATGGCATACGCCGGGCAATACCCAGCGCGCACCTCTACGTCTCGGACCTACTCACCCTATGAGGAGCTAGTCATTCTAGCTCCTTAGAGTCAAACAGAAGAAACTGGCACCTCTAAGCAACAATTCTTCTGCCCTATTTCACGTTAGGCTCAGGTGCGTAAGAGTTATACAAGATCTTCAAGTCTGTGAGGAGTATGACTTGGTATTCATTTTAGGAGCAGAGACCATACCCTTTTACACACCTTTACAACTGCTGGGAAGTTTGCTCAGCTGGGATGTCAGAGGCATATTTTTCCATCTTCTAATATACAGCAGTAGTCATTATCAAGGGCAACAAGGTCCCACAAGAAAGAAGAGCTCTTGGAAATAGAGCTTGATATGCTCACACAGCTGCTGACTGAAATGCCATCAATGCTGGTGGACTTATTTCAGGCAGGTGACGGTGGGGGGAGTATAAACAGACTGCTGGTTAGATCCACAAGTGAGAACCTCTGACCGCCGTTCGAGATATCAATGGCCAACAGCAAAGTCCAAAGCCTGCCCTGATCCCCTAGGTTACCTCCATCTGCATGCCAGAGCTCACAATATGAGTGTGCTCTCAAACAGCTTAAAAGCATGCTTTTTCTCTCTCTCACTTGGGAGAAAGAGCAATCTTTTCCAGTGATTAAATTGAAGAATTATTCATATTAAAGATTTAAATATTCATGGGAACAGGGATAAGGACTCATGTAAGTTGTGGGAAGTCATGTTCACTCTCCCTTTCCATTACAGTGGGTATCTAATTATTCCATGAAAACAGCTTCGGTAAGAACAAATGAGAGCACTCTATCAAAGAATATATGGCTCGGATGCACTAGGGATGGGGAGGGTCGGGAAGAGGATGGAGATTTTCTTTCAGCCAGAAAGGTGCTGGATGCCGGTCAGTCCTGGGTGAGCACTCTAGCCACGTAAATATTGCGGGCAGGGGCACAGAAACGCTTCATCCAGGCCCTCTTCGAAAGGCTGACCCCTGCCTCCACCATTGCCAAAAGGGCTTAGGCACCCAATACCAAAAGAGGTTTCAGACTCACAAAGTCTTTATGGAGACTGGAGCATCCCTCCATCCTAGAGGAAGACATTTATCCTCCTTCTTTTAAAACACAAGGTTCTCCTCAACTTTCACAGTCAACTACCCGCCTGTTTTGCAAACTGACTTTCAGACTGCTTACCAAGGAGACTGAAACACCCCTGGCATTACATACGTTCACTTACACATCTAACCTGGCACCTAAACCCACTGGATGGTCATGCTCTAAACATTGGGCTGGCTGCTGCAGCTTTTGGACCTTCAGGTGCAGAGATACGGCCAGAGAGATGCTGGTTCTCACAGCAGAGAGACATGGGGAGTGAAGGGAGAGAAAAAGCAAGCAGGGAAGGGCTGAGAGGAACAACCTGGCACACACGGGAGGGCAATCTCTTCCACTCTGCTTTCTCTTGTTGTCACACCCTCACTTAAAACTCTGAGCATCTGGTAGTAGGATAGAAAAAGATTTTAAAGGATGATTTTCAATTTCTGTCAATGCTTTTCTGGGAATCTTTTGTGTTCTCACTGTTGCCAATGTGAATCAGTCAGTAATAAAAGAGTGAGGGAGAGACGAAGCTAGGCAAGAAGTTCCAGACTTCACGGTCTGTGATGAAAAGCCACCACCCTCCCCAAAACCATTTAGTGAAATGAGCAATACCAAACAAAACAGCTGCACTGAAGCAGGCTAAAGGCTCCTCTAATCCAGTTTCCTCTCTCTGACAGTGGGTCTAAAGCAGCTCGTTTTTATAGTCTTGCTTAAGCAAGACAAGCACATGGAGAAACTTCCCCAAATTCTCATCTACCTTCTAATGATTTACCTATCAAGGACCTCCTGCACTTCACCTCCCTTCATGGAAACCTTGAGTACCCTGTAGCCTGGAGTTTTACACGTGAACTACAGGCTGCAAGAAGAAAGATTTCCTTCTGCTTGTTCTGAACCTGCCACACATTAGCTTAATATCCCCAGTAAAGCTGAAGTCTGACTTCCCACGCACAGTTAAGACTCACAGTCCATATACCATCACACCTTGTCCTTCTTTTACTCTATATACGGAGACACGCAGCAACAGAACCACAATTCCCCCATATGGACGTTTCTTATCGACAACCTGAGAGCACAATGGAAACACTCAAAAACATGGTGCCAAATCATTTCTATACAACCCTACAAAAACTGGGATGAAAAGCCCTGTGCAGCTGGCCAACACCTTTTGCAGCATTCCTGGGAGAAGAAAAACTATGCTATATGTTACCCGAAAAGGTTCCTAACACTTTGATGGGAAATCAGTTGCACTGAGTACGTGGACTGCGGCAGAAGGAGGGAAAAGAAATTCTCTGTGAGAAAAAAGCACCCACAGATGTACAGCATTTCTCAAGAAAAGTCACTATTTTATTTTGGCCCTTTACTTCAAGTCTGCTCTTTAGGACACAAAAAGAGGAGAAAGAGAGATACTTTTTTTTATGTAATTTCCTAATAGGTTCTCAATACTTGACAGAGGTAGCTCCTACAATCTATTTTCATTTTAACCAAACCTTTCTCAGTAGGTTTATACAAAGAAGATTTTTTTTTCCCCCTCTGTTTTGGGTTTTTTTTTTTTTTTGAGGTTTGTTCTGTTCAAGTTTGAATAGCTTTTTTCCATGAGACCTGGTTGGGATCCTTTTCTCACATGGAAAAAAGAATGAGCTGATGCATTTTGGGTAGTATTGCTTAGAAAATGTAAGAATAGTTTACTTTCTCAATTTTGTATCTTTTGAAGTATCATTACTGAGTCGTTAAACAGCTACATATTACACTTCAGCTATTAATCTTGTTGCATATAATATTACCCCTGTTCTTTTAAAACTATGTCTCATAGTTCAGAGTTGTTAATATACCAGCACACATCACGTTAAGCCCTTAACCTATTTGCTTTATTAATTCCACTTAAACAATAATTCAAGCTTCTATATACAAACATTTGGATTAAAAAAAAAGGTAAAATATTTCAATGAATAAAGCCAGAGTCTCCTTATTTTAAAGCCTTTTTTATTCTGTAAACTTCAGGGTTTTTATATTGCTGTTGTTAGAAACCTCTATTAATGGAGCCTATAGTTCCAGGCACTGTATATACACATAGGCACAATATATTCTTCTACTAACCACAGTAAATTAACTGAATAGAATTGTGATTATGATTTACCAAATGTATTGCTGCTGTTAGCAACACATAAAAGAACTAAAAACAAAAAACCCAAACCAAAACAAAAACAAAAAAACAACACCACCCCCAACAACCCCCCAACAAACCCACTCCAAGAAAGTGCTTGGAAACAACAATGCAAGAATTTGGAAGACTACATTTGTGGAAAAAGCTATTACAACAAAACCTTGTGAAAAGATGAACTTCCCCATAGGACCAGACCCTTACAAACCTTTCCTGACGAGGGGGAGCTAAATGCAAAGCGCAGCCCTACCAGTTCATCGCTCATTAGGGATGCGGCTCCCTGGCCGTTCAAGCTGTAACCAGCAGTTTCTCCTCCAAGCAGAGCAAGCTGCTCCTCACTGCATCACCCCGAGCACGCTCCTTCATCTGCAACACGCCTGGGTACTCACTCTGCCGGACACCAGCCATCGCCGGCTTCAGTACGCTGGCATGGACACGCTACACAACACAAAGATGGGAAACCACCTGTTTTCTGTGAATAATTTTTTTTTTTAAGCCTTAAGAATATTTCTGCAGGAACATTATGTCTGACTGTTTGAATTACAAGTTTAGCTTATCGCTGGTCAGAACCATTTGCAGATCTACTTCTGCTCGTTCGAGTACTACTCCTTACCCTGTGGCATCTGGTCCCACAGTTCAAACCTGGTATTTGGGGGACAGATCCTGCCCAGAACCGAGAGCGATGAGTTTAAGCAAATGCCTCCACAGAGAATGATCGAAACACCGTACCCTTTTCTCAGGTACGCAACGGGATTATGATCACCTCTCCAGATAAAAGTTTATAAAAGTACTCCTAGCCAGCTCATTAACGACCACGAGCCGAGCTCTCATCAACTTCCTTGGGACCCACAGCTGGCACAGCGGATGCCGTCCGAAAGCCAGGCTCCCACGCCTCGCGAGGTGCTCCGTCCCCGCTGATTTCAGCGCCTTCGTCCGCTTCAGCCTTAATACTCATCGCGCCACAGCAACCCGCCAAGTCTCCGTGAGAACAGCCACTCTAACGTAATCCCCCAGCAGACTTTTCCTGCTGTTCCTTCAATAAACAGACAAACGCCCTAGTAATCAAAGCAAAACAATGTCTCGAAGAACATTATTTGTAGACTTCTTATTTACAAACTGGATTGTGTTCTCCCTTGCATCAAATGCATTTCTGAGCAATGCTAGAAAACAACATTTTTATGCTGCATTTTTAAAACAGGGGCACTTGTAACTTCCTGTTCTGAATTTAATCTTGAGATGAACTGGCATTTCTTTCTGAAGCTGATACGGGCTGTATTACCTACAGAATCTAGTATTATGTTAAAACATGAAAGGAGAGGATGTACTTTTTGTCACATGAGCATCATAAATATCATCCACCTATCACTCCTGGAGGGTAACAGATACTCTGTTGGAAAGCATAGGCAAAAAGCTTAGTAAACTGTTTAGAAAAGTAATTTTGCTGGTTAAAATTTATCTTCTGATAACACCAGTTTCAAAACTGAAAGCTAGTCATAAAATAACTTGTGATAGCAGAAAGCATATAGAGTAATTACCTCCTCTGTCTTACTCAGATATTACTTCCTTTCTCAAGCAAGAAACACAGATTGCACTGAATGAATGAGGTTGTTCCCAGCCCCACTGGATGTGCCTTGAATCCTCCCCATCTAATAGTTTACTGCAGTAATAAAAGTGGAGCAGGCCCACATTCATTAGCTCTGCAAGACCAAACAGATGCTAAAGCTTCACTTTTAAGAAAGGCAGCTAAAGAAGGTGAACACAAAATGCCAAGTTTTACCCACCCTAAGGAACAAGAATATCCGAGACATGCAGTGAATCTCAGCTTAGAAAACAGCATCTATTTCATTGCTGTTCAGCCACGAGACCTGCAGTACAAAGTACTACCTTCCCCAAGAAAAAAAATAATAATTGTTAAAATATGAAAAAATACTATGCCGTCAGAGCAGTCTGCTTTCACAACACTTTTTTCAAAGCTTCAAAGAGACTTTTCAAAAAAGGACCAAAAAAATTACCATCATTTACATGCAATACTGCTAACTCCAGACAGAGCAAGACACACTTTTTTCTAGAACTACAAGAGCTCTCAGTAAATATTTACATGAGTAGAGCTGTACTCTACTCTTTTACCCCTTCTGTTTTCTCCTCCTCTCCCAAGTGCTCTCACACAGGTGACTTGACTTGACTTTATGGCTCCCCTGATTTGTTGCCAGTAAATACGTTTATAAGCAACCACTGACACTTAATTTGCTTAAAAAGGCTCACCTGTACCTCATATAGCATTTTTGAAAAATACATTTTACTTACAGCAATACACCTGGCCACACAACCACATAACTGATGCTGTCATCTTTTTGAAATTGTATTATGTTGCTGGGACTGTTTCTATAAAAAAGATTAAACCCCGTCTTTGTCACTTAAGACACGATACTGAGGATCTTGGCTCTAGTCCCACGATGCTCAGCAGAGAATTCCCCTGGACTTCAGGGAGGTTTTCCCACATGTAAAGACCCACGTGCGTCCTCTCCCATTGCCAGCACCCCAGCTCTGAAGTTGCCTGGGACGTCTCCGGTAGGTGCGACGAACGCTTCGGGGCGTCAGGCTGAGGAGCTCCAGCCTCCCGCAGGATACTCTGCTGCAGGTGAGACTTTAGAAAGCGAAGGTGCTGTTCTAGAAGGACACTCCGCCAAGATCGGAAAAGGAAAGATCGCAGACGGCATGCATGAACACTTTGCGAAACAGCAGAATTTCCCCCAAGGCGCCTGCGCCTCTAGAGCCCCAGTTTGCTGCCGAGTGCTGCGGCCCTGACACCGCTGCCTATTTCACGTATCGTGGCAGAGTGGGACCCATACTGAAAAGCCTTCAGCCAACAGTGCAGCAGCTGCATAGCTAGAGAAAACACAAATCCCTTTTAATTTCACATTTACTGAACAAGTACAATACATCATCAACTAGCTGGAGCACAGGCCAGGTCAGGCAGGAACACTTCGCTACGCCAGCTGATCCACATATGAATATCCGACTCCTTTCAAGTCCTTCTGCTTAAAATAGGCTCCACGCAGCAAATTTGATTTCACAAGCCACAGTCCCCTGGAGGGGAGATGCTCCACTCATGCCAAGCGTAGAGGCTCCCTCCACAGTCAGGGAAGACGGGCTTGTGCCCGTCTCCGGGTCTGGCTCCGACCAGCCTCTTCAACACTGAAAAGGCACCTGCATCCCTCCAGGGACCACCTACGGGAGCCAGGTCCTTATTTTAAGAGGACTGTTTCGGCAGGCTCCTAATTAGGTGCAAAAGGGTGTCTACAGACCAGGCCAAACCTCTTGGTTCTACGTAAAGTGCATGAACGCCAGCTAGATGGAAAAACCCCACCATACACGTGGACATCTAAAATGGGAACGTGGACCCTTAGGACACAGCGGAGACAGCTGAGCTGGAATCTGCAACACATAAAAACCCAACCAGCCCACCTGAGGCACTGATAAAAGGCACAACAATTTTGACAGTGTCTTCCACTTTGATGCCTCAGCCTCTCCAACTGTCATCAAAAAAGTCTCGTAAGTGGAATTAAAAAAAAAAAGTGCCAGATTCAACCTACGTTTGAGACAAGAGACCACAGATACACTTTCCTATACAGCGGGAATAAGACTTGGGCACAATCAATTAAACATTTCCATAAAACACATATAAAATAAACTCAACATGAAGAGGCTGTAAACAACTGGCTCCTCCACATCACAGCTTTCCAAATTACAGTCCACAGACTACTTTACACTGCATCAAGGGTCCTTATTTCCAGTAGCTATTTTTAATTAAAGTACATTGAAAAAATTAATTGAAGTAATTAATTATTACTATTCCAGAAAGACATTATGTAGCCACAAATGGCCCAAAAAATGGACCTAAGACAATCCATGAGAAAGAAGAGAAATGGTTCCAAGCCTCCCTATTAGTATCTCATCACTGCTATGAAAAATCTTGGAAACCTCTGCCAAATTAAAAATTATCAACATTACAGAAGCAGGAGAAGTTTAAGAAAGGTGCCACCATATACACCAAGACAAACACAAATACTAGGGAAAAAAAACCTCCGGTAGCATCTGATCCAATGAAGAAACAGAATTTCATACTCAAAAGACAGATGGCAATGCTGTTCATTCTGATGGTTACAGTCACAGCCCCACTATGCTACATCCTGTACTAACACCGGTACTGCTTATTTCCAGTGTTTCTCCTAAACTAAATCATGGAATTGGGACAAGAGTTTCCTGCCCCTGGATTAACTGACAATTACCAAATATAGTTCTTTTTAGCATGGTGCTTTTTTTTTTTTTTTAACTGATGAGACAACAGGCTTTTATGTATCAAATACACTTTATTCTCTTCTTCCAGGTAAGGATTTGCTTTGTTTGTAACGGATGCAAACAACGAGTTAATATATCTGGAGACATACCAAAATGTGAAATGTTTCTTTGACTACAAAAGCAAAATGAAGATCTTATTCAGGTACACACACATACACACGCACACAAAACCACAGCTACACTAGTGAGTAAGATAAAGCCACTTGACAGTCCAATAAAACAATGGGTTTACATGATTAAAAAAAATTAAAATATTGCAAAGAAGAAAATTAACATACAGTTTCAATAAAGGATTTATTTGTCTACTGTTTTGCCATCTTCAGCAGAACTTAACAGAACTTTGCCTCCAGAGTGGAATGAAGAAGAGTCGGCTGCTCAGGTAGCCCATTACAAAATGTATGGGAAAATGCCTCAAGAAGACAAGCTAAAAATCATTGCCTGATAAAGGGGCTGGGACCTAAAGCAAACTCACAGGAAATACTGAGAACATCTTCAGAGTTAAGATGCTTGACTAAGGACGAGATGTCTACACTTCATTCTGCTCAGGGTGGAGAGTCTGAAGTTGTCTCCTACACAGCAACCCTCACAGGAGCTCACCATTTCCCAGGTACGTGTTCTAAAGTCCCAGCACCTTTTTTTTTTTTTTTTTTTTTTTAAACTTTAGCATTCTGCTTCTCCTATGCTTAATTAAGGAAACAGAGCAAGCTGCACTACAACATTATGGAAATTATTTGTAAAAAGCAACACAATCATATTCTCTGGCAAAGTAAAAATAAGCAGAATACAAGCCTGAGTCTACGTGACCAAAAATACCATGTAAATAACTCTCCATATGTTTTTCAAAATAGTATCTTTGAAATGTATCACCTTGTAAAAGTGTCAACAGCCAATCTGTGAGTACAAAGAAAATGGGGAATATCTACTGAGGAGTGAGAGCAATAGAAAAAGTTGCAATATTTTCTCTTACTATGACAACATAGCACCCACCTGGGCAGCATGACAAGTTAAAGCTTGCCACATCCGTGACCAATTAAGCAGACTCAAGACTTAGGGAACAATTCCAGGCTCGCGGAAGACTCTCTAGATGACCTCTCACGCCAACTCCATCCGAGAGCAGCGTGGTACCAACATCCTACACAGCTCATTCGCAGCACAGCCCGGCTCCTCCCGCATTCAGGCACACCGGTGGGACTGTGCTCACTAAGCTGCAAGGTCCAAGGCTATCTTTTTCCACCTCCTAGCATAGTCAAGTATACATTTATTAAAACAAAAGTCCTTCAATTTATTTCCTGAGGGCTGAACTCTAGTTCTACTAAAAATCAGTAACAAAAAAGTCCAGCCATTTCACTACTATGAAGTAGGTTTGGTTTTGGTTGTTTGTTGTTGTGGGTTTTTTTGGTTTCGTCTTTTTAAATAACAGACAGGCTATCTCACGCTACCAAATCTTACAAAGCTTCTAGTTTACCGTCACTTGAACATTCATACTAACAGAAAAAAAATTAAGAGAGGACCTGGACTAGAAATCGCTTACAGTGCTGAAATACACTGGTGCATTTGTATCTGGAAATCATCCTATTGGCTAACATTCAACAACAGAGTACTACCAATTTATTTATTTAGAACCCACGCAGTCTACTCTTTATTTAAAAATACACCAGTTACAGTTAAAGTTAAAAGCTTATCATGACAGGATTTTCATTTGATATTTAAAGATTAAAACAGAACAGTGTAGTAAGTTACCTTTCTGTAGATATCCAAAAGAAAGCAATATTATCCTAGCACTCATTGGTGCATGTTAGAACCTCTCGCTGGTATTTGTGAGAGTAACTGCTAGACTATTGGGATTATGAAGTCATAAGTACCAACCATTTTAAGTTTATGGCCAATTCTCTCAAGTACTCTGTGCCTCAGGATCGGATCATATATATATGAGCTTATTCCTAATGCTCCTCCACATAGTCATTTCTCTATAACTATTGTTAAAGTCGTAAGCACTAATTCTGTAACTTCACCATTGAGGGGAATTATGTACCCTTGCATTAAGTTATACAAGTCTGATTCAAAATCCAAACATAAATGTTCAAAGTTTTATGCTAGATCAAAACTAATTAGTGCTAAATAATTTTATTATAAAGTGACTTTTCATAGTTCACGAACAACTTTAATATTAATTGCCATGACAAATCTTTATCAATAGTTTCTGTACAAGATTGGTACAACAAACACATAACTTTTCTTTTTGTTATGTTAAAGAGACAGTACTATTATACTTGTATTTCATTCATTTTGGCAGAAATAATTGCTCGGGACTGAAATCTGTTGTAAAAGATGCAAGTCCACCCCTCTGTAAACTTTTCCAAACGTTTACCTTGTAAAAACGAATGATGTTACAACACAGCCAAGTGCAACTGCCTTACAGAAGAATTTTACCTCCACCTTACAGATCCAAATCTCGTAATTCCCTCACAAGAAGTCTTTTTTGGGTATCATTGATAATTGGTTAGACACGTCACCTGACATTTGGTTTGCCTTTTAAAGTAAATTAAAACCACTCACTGGAGTTTTTGGAAAAAAAAAAAAAAAATCCGTATCGGAGAAACTGGTAAAAAGACTACAGGAAAAATTCACACCACAACTTCTCAATAGCTCAAGCACTGGAGAGACCACAGTTGTTGACGCAGTCAACTTGGTGACGTAAAGGGGTTTTGCATTGACTAGAAAACTGATGGGTTTTGCATCCATTCATTAATTCTATTCTTATTTCTTTTAAATAACGCCAAAATGTAGCATTAGCGGTTATTGCAAGTAACTTTCTATAGCCTCAGTTATCTCCATCAGTGAAGGCAGACTACGCCAGCACACCATTCTTGTTTTCTTGTTCTTGAGTCACTGTTCAACACCACTGTCTCCTACGTAAGAGTTTAGCCTCGCTCTCCCCGCAAAAGACTGTCAGACATCTTGTTCAATCAATCTTGTGACTTCTGGTCAGCAAAAGCCTAGATCCGAAGGGGCTGGGGTGGGGGTGGAGTCTTCCGAATTCTCATTCCATGCATTAGTTTGACAATGCTACCCAATTTAATGAGGGGTTGAATTGGACATGAGGACTGTCTTAAAAACTGTTTTTAAATAACATACTGCCTGGGAGGACAAAACGCAAGAGGCAAATCTAAACCTGCTTAGATCTTATTTCATTGACATGATTTTCCCACTGTTGCTGGAATGATTTATTGATTTGTCTTTGACTGAAGAGAAGCAAAGTCCTCCGCCTCAAGCGGCACGGACAGTGTTGCTCTCAGCCGACTTTACAGTATCTGTGAAACAAACTTGGAAATTGAGACCCAATGGAACAATGAGTTTCATACCTTACGCTCATTGTCACGGCACGTATCAGATTTTACTAAAGCATCACCTGGAAAAGGTTGGAAAATTCTCCACTGTGCTCTACTGTTTCTAAGAAACTTCTGCTGTTTCTGGTATCAGCAAGTTTGCTATTTTGGCGTCACACTAAAGCCCCAGTGCCTCCATTTCTGACCCCTTCAAACAAAAACAAGCTGCTCAACAATGTCTAATCCGTGCGTCATGTAATCCTGCTTAATACTCTACAAACTCTGGGTAATATTTGGGTAGTTTTTAAATTTAGCAAAGAACATCCTGGCCTACTTCAAAGATACCCTCGCCTTGGGTAGCGTCCCCTAAAAACGTCGCCCACACTCATTTTGAAGAAGAAAAGCAAACACGCATAAACACATAAGAGAAATGAACAAAAGATAAAATAAGAGATCCTGGTCTAATGACATGAAAAACCCCATATAATATTACAAACCGAATGATCGAAATGGGAACGCATCATGCAAGCACCAACCACACCACTTGAACAATGAGAGACGTTCTGACTTCCCGACACCGCTTTGGCCCCGTTTACCAGCGGGGGACAGAGCCCTGCGCGGGTACATCCGACCCCCGCTTCCAGCCAGGGCAGACTCCGCCGCGGAGGACCGTGGCACGGCCAGCTCAATCACGCGAGCCTTCCTCCCGTCGACGCAGAGCTATTTATATAAAGTCGGCTATCGCTCCGCCGGAGAAACAGAAAATCCCTTCTTTGAGACGCGGTTCGCTTTCTGCAGCATCATTGTCTTAAAAGCGGCTCGCACTGCAAACACTGCCGAAGAGGTCTAAATTAAATTCCCCGATAATTCTTCAGTATACCGCTCTGACTCTCCTTCCTAAGGTCTCTCAGACCCTCGCTGGAGGACACAAATATGTTCCTATTTTGTTCGGGCTGTCAGGCAGACAGTCTCCAATCATTAGCCTCTTGTCAACAGCGGTGCTGGGGTAGATTACCAGTGCGCAGCGCTTGTAACGGCAGGTGCATGGCCCTGGGGCTGCCATCTGCCAGGAAGGAAGCGTTCTCCTCTAGGATGCTGAAGAGATTGACAAATAATGTAAACAAAACACTGAATCCTTCCTAATCTATGGAATCGAGCTATGGCACTACTCTCCTCCAATGTAGATGTTACTATCGGAGGTGGGGGCTTAGGTCTGGGGCTTGGGTTGGGCTTTTTTTCCTCTTAACTATTTCTGCGATTGATTTGCTCAGATAAAAAACACACTCTAAAATAACTTTTATTTAACTGAGACAGGCAAATCTGGGTTTGAAAACAACCAAAAAAACCACCCTAATATCAGAGATGTTTGTTTTGGAAAGTATTTCCCCACTGTTAACTTGTAACGTACCTCTTTCCAGAGCGTGTTGCCCTTCACTGTGCACAAGAACTGGATTTTTTAAACTACTATTTTTGATACACCTATACACAATTTTGGGACATCATCACTGGTAAAAAATTGAGAACATCTGTCCTGAAAAATTTTTTGCAAGGTAAAAAAACCCTGGACAGTAACAGAACTCTGGGTATTGTCTTTGGTCTTGTAAATCGATTTGCAAAGGGATTTCTCATGATCAGATGGAACATCTTTCCTAAACAGTGCTAGTTTAGTGGCCCATTTTTCACCTCAGCTACCAAGCAATAGCACAGCTCTGTGCAAATGTGCACACACTTACCAGACTAGTTGCTGCGATCATACCTATTCTTCAGGAAAGTTATTCCTTGCTGTCTTACCAGCCACACAAAGGAGATTACACACCACCGCTGTCTTTGAGCGAGCCTCAAATGTTACTGTACGTGTTAGCACTTTAACACTCCATGAAGTGTATTTTTTAGGTGAGCCTCTGTAAAGATGTAAGCAATCTTTACATTGATTTCTCTGTGGTTTGGATCAGGCTTATAATACCTAAGCCTTAAAACCTTGCTTTAAATACAAACACTTACAACCCTACAACTAAGGGATTCATCCTACCTAAATTAGTGTGGAAACTGCAAATACAACCTAAACCAACAATCCTGGTTTCCTCTACAGCTGACAGAGGTGCAGGTGAAAATGCCCGCTGCTTTATAACTTGCATTTCAAAGAGGTGGTGGGAGCAGTCGCCCTTGCTGGCTCTGCTCACTGCTGCCGGTTCGCGGGAGCGCCTGATGGACTGGCTGACCCACGGTGCCCACGTGCTGGATAGCCGAAGGCAGCCGAGACAAACACGAGTGTGAAAAAAAAACAAAACCAAGAGAAGTTTTCCTTTGGAAAGGCTGCAGGAGGAAAACCAGCCTTTTCAACAACTGGCAGCAAGGGGACTACTCAGCTGAACTTGGCTTCTCAAGGCTGCCGCTCTTGACTCCCTACATCCATATGCACAAAAACTTTGAAAATAACTACATGCTAGACAACAGACACACACACAAAACGTATCTGAACTCTGGGGTCACTACACCGCTTCCTAAAAACTCGAGGGATGCTACAGATTTCCATGTATACACAGATGGCTTTCAAGCAACCACTGTAAGAAACTACAAGAAAAGCCAGAGTTGTGAAACCCTCATAATTGCATGCCTTGATTTATCAAATCAGTTGCTATACACACTTCGAACTGCTGTTACACACACTACGCCAACACAATGTTCAAACTTCCACAAACTCTGCCGAAGTGTATCATGACTAACACACAACACACCTAGACACAAAGACAAAACGTATGGACGACCAGTACACAAAAGCACACTACACCTCAACAAATTGGGAAAAAAAAAAGACCCCAGATACAGCCATTTCTTTATGTGTTTATTACTTTAAAAAGAAACATATTAACAGTGCTTTAGAGAAAATCTGATTGAAACAGAAAGTACCTGGATGTTTCTCTGTTGCCTTTTAACTGCTGAATAGGGAGGAAAGTTAAGCTACATAGACTAACTCTAGCTTAATTCTTCTGTGGATGCTTGCTGTCTTTCAACTTTTAAACCACTTCAGCATTCCAGTGTAATTAATGCTATTTAAAAAGAATAGTAAATCAAGTGTAAAGCAACCCATGTTATTCTCTCCTTATTAAAAAAAAAAAAACAAAACAAAACACCACCACCACCATATAAAACATGTCCTAATGCTCCTTCTGTTCAAACATTCCTTTATCCATTTTACTTACAAGCGAACGTTAGTCTCTGTAGCTATCTTGAAAGAAATCAAGTAATCAGAAGCAATCATCAACCTAAGCATTTCCTCTGCCTTGAGCAATGACTGTACTGGTTCATTTTAGAACAAACCCACCATTCAACTTGGTCTATAACAATTTATCTTAAATGACTCAAAGTAACCATGACATTCTTTCTACGAGCAGTGTAGCTAAATATAATTTAAAGTATAAAGCAAAATAAAAGTCTAATAGATGTTACGCGTTTTAATATTCTATTTGCTTGTAAAAAGTTGACATCCATATAATCAACATAATTTAAAATATCAAAGGCTTCGTTTAATCTTAGATAACCTCAGTTTACATTCTGCGTTCCACAAGTGGCACTGCTAGGTGCAGACCCAACCATTTTAGTTTGGGCAGCTGTGAAATGATTTTTAATAATAAAAATCACCTAGTAATAATCACCTCAGATTTTTAATTCTAAGCGTAAGAGGTTAAAAAAAAAAAATCAAACTATGTAAGGTTATGAAAAGGAGTTCAGTTCCTTCTGCTGTCAATTTTGATGTTCTCACAGAACTTATCAGTAAGAGAAACTACTACAGCTAATTTATTCAAAACCAGACTTTAGAAGATGTATAGATTTATAACACCACGTATAGTTCTTTTAATACTTTTAAGAAGTTATTTTAAAATCAATACAAGTTTTGTTAAAGATACAATTAAACATTCTCATGCTGCTCTGAGAACCAAAACTTTACGGCAGTTGGCATATTAGAGGGGGAAGGAAAAAAAACCTTAATAATATAATTCATTGTGCAAAGTAATCCCAAAGAAAAAGGAAAACAAGGGTTATGTCTTCAATTATCTAAAATGTCATTAGAAAGACACAGGAAGAGATTTCTTAAGATAGGCTTTTTATTGTTTAGGTGCAATCATAAAACCCTCACAAAAGTAAGAGCTAATTGACAAGGCTGGGGGGGGTCATTATTATAAAAAATCACCTTATTACGATCTTAACTAGATGCATTACAGATGATTTCTTTAAATAAATCAAGACAAAAGAAACTAACACAGGAGGAAAACCACCCTCAGGGGCTTTTTTTGCACCATTACACATAGTATCTGTTCAATTTTAGAAAACTAGACCAACTACTAGAAACATTTGCAAGTTACAGAGCATTTTGTTAATGGAAAAGAAAACAAAATTAAAGATAACTCACCCAAGTCTGGTGTTTTCAATTAAGCAAAATTCCTTATCACACACCCACTAAATTTAACAGGAATTTTACTTAAGAATTCCACGATTACACACAAAGGGTAAAATCTTAACCCCACCAAAACAGAGAGAAAACTCCCATTTGACTTCAATAGAACTAAGATCCACCATAAAGAATGACATCTTGGGTGTAATCTGTCATAAATACACTGGAATAAGTAATTTACACTGTACGAGAGAAATTAGTGTAAATGTCTCCATAATGAAAACCACACACAGTTCATACGTTTTTAAGCAAAAAAGCAGTCATAATTTAAGAACAAAGGCTAATTATCAGCAAGTAACAAGTTTTAACCAACCAGTAACAGTATCATTTTATTTACACATCAGATGAAGGCAAGTGTTTCTCCAATTCTTAAATATTTGCACACTTTCAGAACACAGTAAAACTAAACGAACCGGTAATTTTGAGCAACCTTTTAGTTTTGCTGTTTTGACAGCAGTTGTGGATGCACTCGCTTGCCCTTGCCACGACAGGATAACATGGACAGAGATCTCCGCAAGCACAGCACTCCCTACAGCAGGGGCAAGTTACTGATAGCAGAGAGACAAGCTACACGTGAAAACCAGCCGCCTTTAAATGATACAAGTAATTTCACTTAAAACACTTGTCCACGCAAAAGCACATCTACTGCTACAGACCACCAGGAAGAATTCAAACTGTTTTTTTACATGTATTTTACACAAATTGAAATATTAATTTACTGAGAAGGTAATTACAAGCTCGTCTGCATACCCTGTATCTCTGAGATTCTCCTGTTCTAAATATTAAATATATGTGGATTATCCATTGTCTTTGAATTGCTAGAAACCTCTCTTGGTTTTTGAAGAAGCTTTGAAGAAGTTAAGCTTCTCACTTTGCTAACATAGTTAAAAACAAAATTTGAAAAAAGTGCAAACAGCTAAGTAAACAGTGCTGATCATATATAAGCTCTCTCTTGTGCAAACCATTAATTTTTACAAAATTAGATTCTCTCAAATCTACCTGAATTACTACTGTGTCAAAATAATCTTGCTTATGCTCAAAATACATTTCTCTTCAAATTGCTTAAGTGTTTCTCTGTACAAGATTAAATTCTTAGTAGGCTCCCAAACCACAATGCTTGAAATTCAAATACACTGGCACAATACTTGGTGATCTTTTTGAACAGTGACGGAGGCCCTTACGTAAACAAACTTCGGTGTGAAATCCCAATGAAAACCAAAAGAGAAACTAGGAAATTCGCAAAAAGTTAATGACCTGATTCGACTTACACCGGTAAAGTCCTTTGCGATACATGCCTCCTTCCCCACGCTACGCCTGCTCCAGTTCGCCTGCCACCAGTGCCATTAACCCCGAACCCCGATTCTGGTCCCCAGCCCCGCACGCTGGAGACTGATGGTGCTCGTCTGAGGCTCTTCCTTACCGCCTGGGCCTGAGAGGGGCTGGATTAATCCCCCAGCCCCGTCACCCAGCAGGCGTGCACGCTCCTCGGGGAAGCGGGGAGGAGAGCCAGCCTTGCCTCCTGCAGCCAGAGCAAACCTCCGCCCGCTCCCCCGCGCGCTCCTCCACGGGGTCTGCGCCTGAAAGCTTACGGGAAAGAGGAAAAATAAGCACGCGTGCAGGTTAAATACTGAAATAAGGCAAGCCTATAACCTCCCTCCGACAAAGGCGCAGCAGAACGGAACCCTCTCTGCTCGCCGCCGTGCACCCCCCGAACACGGTGATGCTCGCTGCCCTCTCCTTTTGTTTACCGGGTGGCAAGGACAGCAGTCAGTTCCCCTGCTTCTCTGACCACCCGGCTCCTCCATTCCCGCTTTTCACCTGGATGGCGACCGCGCTCCCACCTGCTCCCGGCTTTCTCGGTGCCCCCCACCCCCCTCAGGGTCAGCACTTTGGGGAACGCTGTGGAAATAGCTCTTTCCCAACACGGGGCTTGGTTTGCGGCTGGGGCTGTAGGTGGCTCAAGAAAAACTCCTCGTTTCTGTGAAAAGTCACTCTGCAAAGCAAGGGGCGCGATGGTTGGTTGGTGCCCAGGACCAAGGCTGGACGCAGAGAGCGGTAACTGCAGCACCCGCACCCCTCCAGGTCGAGCCACAGGGATCCTGAACGTGACCCCAGCAAAACTAAAAGCAACAGACAAATAACGCTCTGCCCTCAGCCCTTCCAGTCATTCAGAATAAGCGTTCATCCTTTCAAACTCTGACATTTCATTCAACAATCCTCTCGTCTTAATTAGGTTCAAAGCTTGCTCCGCGAACGGTGGATCTCTCATCTTTTCCATCTTCCTGTACTTCCTATCAAAAGAGAAAATATTTTCTTCTTCAAAATCAACTAGCTACTAAGACAAAAGAAAAAAACTGCAAGTGGCTCTTACAAACTCTTGCTGTTTGCTTATTGTTGATGACCTCTATCAGCACTGTGAATACAGAAGCGATACCTATTCACCTCCAAGCAACTGCTTTTACGAGGTATGTCATTTTACCGAGCCAGACCCATAAACACATATTACAGCTACACATGCATATGGGTTTAAAGTACCGTGTCTTGCATAAATTCAAGAGCAAAGAGAATCCCTGCAGTGTCTCATCATTAACTTTTCATCCCTGACAGACTGGCTGTTCTGCGCCCTCCTCAACCAGCCCCCAGTTGTGTACAAATTCTCACTCGCTAAGAGGAGGCAGGCTGCTATTTCGGGGGGTGGGGTGGAGGTGGGGGTGCATTTCTTTGTTTTGTTTTGTTTTTTAAAAACAGCAAAACTAGCACCTCAACAAAGGAACAGCTACATAATCAAATCCCAAGTTCTCTCTCACCCCAAGTTTCAGATTTCTTTGGTTTGCTTTTGTCTTTGAACACCCAGCATTTGCAACCCGTATAAGAGCAAGGCAACCAACTGGTCATTCGGGCTGGGACTGAGCCGCCAGCTGGAACGCAGTTAGGCACCACCATAGGGTGGGCCTTCAAGTGAAATGTGCGATACAACATGCAACAGCTCATGCCTATAGCGATTTCTGGAAAGAATTATTATTTTTTTTTAAATTCACATTCCATGCTCACCATGATTTACTGTTAAAACTTTTGCAAGAGATAAGATATTTCAAAACCAAGATATTAAATTTATCCTTCTCATTTTAGTAGGATTGACCTTCCCAGCCAGAGAGCCAAGGATTTTTTTGTAATCTGATGTCCCCAGTCCAACAACCCTGTTTTTTAACTCCATCGTTTTACATTTTTAAATAGCATTTAGAACCTGCATTAACATGAACTATTTTGGTCACATTTTCCAAACACTTCCCAAAATCTTACATAAGAAAACTCTGAAGTACAGCCCAAACATAGCAACCGTGTAAACATTAGCTTCTATTGGGGTACCCAGAAGTATACACTCATAATAACAGCACAGAATTCAAATGTGAAGAAACATCCCGAAATTGAATTTTTTCCCATACAAAGAGCCGGCGAGTTCCTCCAAGACTGTTTATTCCAGGACGTGTTGGGGGGAACGAGATCTCTAAGAGCACGTGGAGGGATAGGGCCCTACCCCACCCCACACGACCCCGCGGCGAGGAACACACACCAAGCACAAACACGCGGTGGCACAGGCACTCTCAGGCGTAGCTACTCACCTTTCACAGCACTCGCTTCTTTCAGGTTGTGAGACAGAAAGTCTATGCTGGCATAGGCGCTCATCTCCACGCCGCTGACGCCGCCGTTCAGGACGTGCCTGGCTCTCGACCTGGCTTTGTCACAGTTTGCCAGGGTCCCGTCCACCACGTCGATGGCGATGTAGTTGAGGCCGTTCTGGAAGCCAGCCGAGGTCTCCCGGCACATGGGGCTGCTGCCCTGCTCCTCCTCCAGGCCTTCGCTTTTCCTGAGGGACACGTTCTCCACCGAGGCCGAGTTGTGCCGTTTGGGGTTGTGTGCGAAGGAGGGGGACACGGGGGTCACAGTGGTGGTGGAGGAGAAGGTTTCCGAGCTGTGCCTCCTGCGCCCCTGGGGATCCGCCCGGATGACCTTGGCCCCCCGGTTGGGGTCCGGGGGAGGGCTGGAGAGGATGAAAGCCTCCACCCCGGAGAGGGTGAGCCTCTTCACCCCAGCCGTGGGGCTGTTGACCCGGGCACTTTCTGGCTTCTGAACGATGGGTTGGGGTGGGGTGGTGGCCATGCCAAAGGTCATCTCGGTGTAATCCCCGCCGTCGGACGGGCTGGACGAACAGGCCGCCCCCACCGCCGCCTTCAGGTAGCGCCCCTCGGGCTGGCTGGTGCTGGAGGAGGAGCCCGGCGAGAGCGCTTCGAGGGAGCCCACCGAGACCGTGCCCGACTGGGAGGGTGACTGTGACCCAAAGTCGATGTTCATGTAGTCGGAGAGAGGAGAGCGCCTCTGCCCCGTGCCCGAGCCCAGGGAGGAGGCCGGGCTGTCGGCGGGCAGCGAGGGGGGCGAATAGACGGCGGCATCCCCGAAGTCGATGTTGATGTACTCGCCGGGGCTCTTGGGCTCGGGCGGCAGAGGGTGCTCGTTCATGCTGGGCAGCATCGTCCGCAAGGTCTCCAGAGAGAGGCGGCTGGGCCGGGCCGCCCGCTGGCACCGCTGGCTCAGGAAGCTCTCGGTCCGGCTGTGCCGCAGGGGCGAAGGCACCGTGTGGCTGGAGGGGACGAAGGTGCCGGCGGGCGACTGGCCCGCTCCGCACACCGCCTCCTCCGGGATCATCCTCCCCGGGGAGTTCATGAAGACGTACTGGTCGCTGTCCTTCGCCGGGCCCTGGCTCTTGTAGGAGCGGGGTAAGGAGCTGTAGGAATAGCAGCCGGGCTTGGGGGGCTCGCCGGGCCCGTGCCCCGAGGAGGCGAAGAAGAAGTCCGGGGGGGTGAGGGAGGGAGCCTGGGGCCCGTGCTGGGGGTCCCGAGGGGACATATTGATGTAGTCGCCGCAGCTCAGCCTCCCGTCCGCGCTCTCCACCGAGAGCCTGGAGCCGCACCACATCCGCATGTACCCGCTGTCGTCAGGGGAGCTCTCCGCGGGCGAGCTGGTCTTGTAGCCGCTCCTGTTCCCGGGGGACCCGCCGCCCACCCCCGCCCGGGGCTGCAGGATCTGCTTGGGGGCGGACACGCTGGTGGGGCTCATGGGCATGTAGTCATCGCCGCCCCGGCTTCCCTGCCCCAAGGCGGCGGCCACGCCGGGGGTCATGGGCATGTAGCCGTCGTCATCTCCCCCCCCCCGCTCCTGCGTCTCCCCGGGGCGTCCGCGGCCGCTGTCGATGCCAGCTCTCGTGATGGGCACTGAGAGTCACACGCGGTGACAGCCGCTCTCTCCTCCCCGACACTCGTG
>JAVJGG010000058.1:685207-714886 GCA_035590195.1 Aviceda cuculoides
GGCGCGGGCGGCGATGGAGGAGGCGCAGGCTGCGGGGGGAGCCCGCCCCCCCCCCCCGCCCGGGGCTGCGGGACACGGGAACGGGCCGGGGGGGCTCTGCTGGGAGGCAGGTATCGGCAAAGGGGTTTTACATGGCGGGGGGAAAGGCTCTCTTTTACTCCTTCGGCAGTGATCGCGAGTCTAAAACATACTGTTGTTTATTTAAAGAAAAAAAGCCTGATAGAATATAACCGATCGCGGTTTAGAAAAAAAGGGCTCATGAAGCAATACGGCCAGATATTTTCAAGCAGTAGTTGAAGTCTGTACCCTCTTGCGTATGAGAAGAACGTGTAAATATTTAGGAATCGTTGAAAACAATGCCCCTTTTTTTTTTTTTTTTTAAGAGATTTTGTAATGTGCTTTCCTGACCTGTGCAGATAGCCAAGGTCTAGGGTCCTTCGGGGTATTTCTGTTCAAGAAGGGGCCGAGGATAGAATGCAACATTTCTTTGATGCAATATTTACAGAAAATTTGCAAAGGCCTGCCTATTTGCCCAAACACAATAGGACTCCAACAGAAGAGGGGTTTTTTGTGGTCTGCTTTTTCCAACTGTGTTTTTTTCCAGGTAGCATTCTGTTTGAAAACCTATTTGTTTACATTTTTCCCAAGGCAGGTTACTCCAGCCTCTCTTTCTGTTTGTTTCTTTCTGCTCTTGGAGGCTCTTCCCCAGCAAAACAATCCCAGGCATTCAGCTTTCCCCTCTGCCCTACAATTCATTTGGCTATTCGTCTTTGTTTCAGATGGCCTTTGCATCTGCTTTAGGTAGTAACTCTTTTTCCTCTAGCTTTTTTTTTTTAAACTTTAGAAGGGAGCCTAACTTCCTTCGTCATTTATCTTGACATCAGGACAGTTTTCCTAACAACAGGGGTAATGCAGTCCTGGAGTAGATTGTCAGGGGATTTTTATAGAGTCCCCATCACCAGAGCATTTTAAGCTGTGCAAATATTTATCGGGAATGACACAAGTACAGTTGTCCTGACTCAGGGCAGTGTGATAGTCTAGATGATCTCATGTTTACTTGCAGTCCTGTTTTATTGGATTTCTGTGATATATACACCTTATAAATAGCCACAGGATTATTACTGCTGAAAGGGGGGAAAAAAGTCTTCTCTCTTTTTTTTTTCTTTTCTTTTCTTTTTCTGTCTACTTACTAGATTGTGCAAAATAAAAAGTATAAAACTATGGTTATGAATCGTCACTTGCTTTTACTGTTTGGGATAAGCTAGTGGTGCAATTCTTACTCATGCAAAACATTTGCTGGTCTAATTTGTGCACAGGCAAGACCACCAGGGAGATAAAGAGACATTTGGGGAAATAGAGTCACTACAGGGGAAAATCTTGCCTGCTTTTTTCAGTGTACCCCTTCAGTGGAAGCTTTACGTGAATGAAATGAGGAAGGCTTGCCCTCGGAATGGGCTGCTTGCTTTTGAGGAGAATTATCATCTATCTGCATTATTTAGACAGCGTCTGGGAAACTCACTGGAGTCTCAGGCTCCCATTGCGCTAGACATTATGTAGATGAGTAATTAATGGTGGGCCTCCTTCTGTTTTGTTTAATGTATATATTGTATATATACAATGAATTGAGGAAGATTGTCGATGCGGGGAGTCAAGTGGGAGAAAGGCGACTGCAGTCCCGTGAACGGTGTCTGGCAAGCAGCAGCTTCAGCTTGCTGGTTGCCTAACTGATGGACGCTGCAGGCATGCTCAGGGTTTAAAGAAGAACTGAAAAGTGTCAGTCTTCCATATTTTGTTGGACTCGTACGCACGGGGAAAGCACAACAGGCAACACATATGCTGAAGGAAGAGGTGGAGTATCTTTTCCAATATATTTTTGGAAGCCTATTTTTTCAGACATACAGCTTAGATGCAACTATTATTTCAGCAAGGTTAAGCATCACAAGATGAGTTCAAAATTGTTGGCACTTGAAATTTCTGCAGTTTCATGTGCCTACAAGAGAGCTTGAATAAAACCTTCTCCCAGTCGGTGGGCATCATGGCTCAAACACCACACCCACTGGTACAGACTCCATCATGGATGGCTGGATTGTGGGGCAGAGGGAAGAGGAGTGGGTATCTCCAAGGTGCTTTTAGGAGCATGCACTACTGTGATGGGAGGCAATTTATATGTCTAAATAATAATAACTTGCTAAAAAAATTACTGTCAAGTAATTTCCACAAAAAGAAAAAAAAAAGATTCATGCATGTTCTGCTGAGTGCTCATGGACACAAAACAAAATGGTCACTTAATGTTAATAAAATATTCATGTGAACATTACATTTTCATTACTGAAGTGGGAGACCACAAAATCAAATACAAGTGAAGAGTGTGCTTTCAGTTAAAATGCTGATTAAGCAAAGGAACAGCATTTGTAACAGGAGAGAATGAGGTAATCATGGCAAACGAACATGTTTTTAATTTCATCTGTTGCATTTAATCATACAGTAAGGGAATGTTTCTGGGTGCCTCACTTCATTCCTACACACTTCTCTTTAGAGAGACTTTTTGCTGACTTGGAAAATCTTTTGAGGCTATGGAAGTAGATTTTTTGAAGGTGAATAACTCCAAACACAGATGTTGGAAGAGTTGCTGTCGTCTCTCGACAGCAGCTGTCATGGAAGCAGATCAGTGAGCTGAGATTCAGTCCAATATCTTGTGGTGACCAAACCAAAGCAAACCGTTTCCTCAGCTGGAGTAGTACAAGGACCTGGAAGAAGCCTCGGAAATGAAGCCTGCTAGCGGTATCTTTTTCTTACACACTCCAGTGAGCTGAAAGGGCCTCTCATTTCTGCTGCAAAGCGTTCTGAGTTTGCTAACAAAAACTTCTTCTGTCCTAACTAACTTGGACCTTGTGAGAGATCCCTGGGCTGCACCATAGTTTGGCCTTTGGTTTACGTTTCCCAGCCAATGTATCTACCCAACTGTTTCCTGTGCAACGATTTCCTGAGAAGGTGTCCCATTTTGTGACAAAATTACCTTCTTTGCTTTGTTTACAAAGGCATAAGCACAACAAATGTGCTAAACATGTAACTCTATCTCAGCGGTATAAATTACGCAGATGCGATTTATTGATTGTGGAAAGATCAGATAGTTTTAAAGTCAAGGGTTGGCTCTCAAGTTCTTGATTGAACATTTGCTGAAAAACACCTATGGGTAAGTGATCTAGATATTTTTGCAGGATAATCAAGTTTAAAAACAACAGTTGTCTGCCACCCTCCTGTGTTTGCTATATTTAAAGAAATACCAACAAGTTAAAAATCACACTCCCCAAAACATTCACACTCAGACATCCTTACATTACCAATCCTTTAGACTGATAATACTGAAATAATTTTACAACCCAGTTTGATGACCTGTTGATTTTATTTGCTTTTTTACTTTCAGTTGGGGAAAAGAAAGTAGGTTGTTCTCACGTTCAAAGGCTGTCGATAATTAATTTTGATTTGCTTTTTCCATGTGCAGGTTCAACTTTGTAACCATGCTGCACACACACATCAAATTAATGTATTACTTTAAACAGGTATCTTGTCTCCAGTTGGATTTAAGTGATTTAGGACATCTTAAAATCTTACAAACCATTCCTTCTGAATTGTTTCAGCAAGACTCAGGAACACACAACAATCGATGAGGCTCCCTTCTTTTTGAAAACAACCCCACAGAGTTGACAATATTTTGTCCTAAGTTTATTAGTTTCAGTAAATAATTTTCTGTCTCTCATTATAAATGTTTTAGTGCTGTACAGACCAGGGGTATTTTACATAAATGCAGCAGCTGTACTCTGCATTTCCAGAAGCGATGTTCCACAAGACCTGTTTTCTCTCAACAAGCGCATTCTGTTTTATTGGTTCTCCTGGATAAATTTTGTACTTTTTCTCAGGCTTAACGAGTCACTTAAGAATAGATATTCACAATTCAAGTTGTATTTGTTATAGCAGCATGGGTTTTAAAGCAAACAGTAGAGAGTTCAGTGATCTGATGTCCTCTGCAGCACAAACAACCTGTGATCAAACTAGATTATAATATTTAAGTCTTCCTATACAGGCCTCAAGTGGCCATTAAGTTACATCCATAAGTGATGGGATAAGTGAAGAGATGCTGTAAACTCAGCTGGATTGAAACTCCCTGCATATTTGGTGAGGTGGTGGTGATCTCAGCTAAGCATAGCTGTCTAAAAGCTGGTTGACGAATGCATTTTAGCCTCTAGTGTTCCCCCAAAGTGATGAAGGGAGAGTTATTAATTCTTTCTTCAGGTAGATCTGAAGTCTAACAGTGAGTATATTCACAATATAGTGAATCTGGGTTTATGTTCCTGTTAATACTGGAGGAGACAGTAGGTAGCTATATGATATAGGTGTTGATTTGTACAATTGCAACTACTAATTCAAATGTTTTACAAAGAATTAAGACATTAACTTTGTACCAGGAAATTTGTACCCGGTCAGATACCGTCCACTCTCAGCACTCACCTTCATGCCAGTTAGGGCATCTTAGAGCTTCTGTAGATGGCATAAAACCCTCATGCCAGCATGGACTCAATATTGTGTGCTGTGCCTACTTAACAAAAACATTCAGCTTGTTCCTTTGTGTGCAGCTCTGGTATTAATGATGGCAAAACAATGGCCTAAAAAAGGTATGACATATTTCCATTAGAAAATAACTGTCCCTCTCCGTTTGCTGTAACAGGACTCTAGAGGACTAGCTGACACTTGCCCCCCTCTCTTTTAGATGGCCAAGATGAATATATGCATTTGATTGCTTGCCTGCCTGGATATAATGTGACCACTTTGCAATTTATCAGAAAACTTCAGGAAACATTTCAGGCATTATGGTGCAAAACCCTGATGATTTTGCTGAAAATCTGGAAGACATTTGTACTTTAAAGTTGCTCATTGCCCTCTGAGTGCTATGGGACAGACCCTTAGCCAGCAAGGGAAGCTGGGGGGGGAGCAAAGTGGAGACACTTCATTTTTTCCCTCTCTCTCCTCACAGACGGTCTGTTGATGATGGTAGAGAAAGAAGGAAGACACCAGCTGTTGGGTCATTGTTTTAGAAAGGGCAGAATTACAGGCTATTTAGAAGAGAGATTAAAACCAGAAGCCCACAGTATCCTTAGTGTGGTGGTAAAGATGCTGAGGGGCAGGGATGTTATTCATCAGTGCTTTATTTATATCCTATCCATTTTATCCCTTTTCATCTATGTTGATCTTCACATTCCATACAAATGTCAGTGATTATTAGATTAGGTGACTTTTTGACTCCTGCAGTCTCCCAGCCCCAATGTCAGTCCTGCCCCATATTTGCCTCACACTTCCCAGTCTGCCAAACCTCATGCATTAACCATGAGATTTGCACACTCGCTCCTGCCTGACACTTCTCTCCATTTGGCCCACATCTCACCCATTTTTGCTGCAGGCTCTTCTGCTCCATGAACCGATGTACTAGGTGCAGCTGATGGACAAACTTCTGGTTTTACTGATCAGATAAAGGGTTGTGTGTCAGATCAGAGAGGGAAGGCTGCAGGACCGTAAGGTGGTGAGTCACCAAAGATGCTGTGCACTCTTCGGTGTGTGGGGGTGTATGCCTGTGTTGCAGGGCAGCATGAGGGCTGCTGCTTCACAACATGACCTGACGCACCAGTCTGATTCCCCATCACATTATCAGCCATTACTACTGTCTTAACCACAGGCGCTGAGTGTACCGACAGATATGCATCTCCCCACTTATTTCTCTTCAGCTTCATCTCTGCTTCCCTACAGCAGTCTGCCTAACCCTACCAGGTTAGCAAACCCCAAGCAGTTTCTTCAAACTTCAGGTTTGGCTCCATACAGAAATGACACCTAAACATTGAGTGGCCCCTTTTCCTGCTCCTGGTTTCCATCTGAAACTCTTGCCCTGGAGACTGGAGAAGACTTAAGAGATGGGGGTCCTGCGGCTGGCTGCATGCAATCTGGTATAGCTTCCCAAGTCAGCATCAAACTGCTTTTGTGTATGCTTTCTCCTTTCCAAACTACGGGTGGGGTGAGATATACAGAGATTCTTGATCATCTTTCCTTTTTAAAGCATTCCAGGAAGGGAAAAAGGAGTGGAAAATTAGTGTCTTTCTCTGGTGCTCCTGGAAAAGGAAGACTAGAGGAAGAAGGGGGAGTTGGGGGGGATGGACAGAGGGCTCTGTCCTCCCATGCCAACGATGACTGCCCTGGAGAGGACCAGGGGAGCATTCCAGCTCTTACTCAGCAAATCCCTGGGGACCAGGAGGCAGGAAAATAAGCAGGACGCTGTCCGGATGGGTTTCCCATGAAACATCTCAAAAATTTCAGCATTGTCTCAAGCTTGATTCACTCTAAGATTTGCTTTGTGCTTACAAAAATCAAAAAACCCCAAACAAAAACAAAAACACCACAAGGGCTAGCAAAGTTGTGCAATCTTATTTACAAATAATGTAGCCAAAGTCTTGTTTCCCCAGACACAGCAAGGAATAACTCCCTGCTGTTCTTCTGTGCCTTATTTATGCAGATGTACATAACCCCTGGTATTCATTTCTCCATCCACTGTGTTTGCAGTATATCCCAGAGAACTTGCTCTGTTCGTATAGTCCAAAATGGAGTAATATGTGTTTGTAGGGTGGTAGTTTCTGCATTTCTCTATAGAGAAATCTCTAGAGAGCTTATTTCGGTCTTACCACCATACCCATTAGAGACCATCTCTGACCCCTTCCAGGGTAAAACTATGGATCACACTAGCCAACTTCACGCTATTTTACACTAAAAAATTGACCATCAACCATTACCTTCCCATTTTTTTAGAGCCATTGCACTTCTCAGTCCCGCAAGTGTAACCTATATGTCCTCCTCCCAAAATAGGTAGCCTTTAATTGGCAATATTAATAATCATAGTTTCTGCTTAGCTAGAAAGTTGTCTAAATAATTTCCTGTTTGTAATCTGTCCTCATAATTTCTCTTCTTCTTTTGTCATTTGCATAATTTAGAGGTATTACTAGAATTCAGTTTATGGTTTTTTTTCTCATGCTGTAGGTAAAAGCACTGAATAACAGTGTCTCAGGCATGAAAGGATCTCTGTAGCACCACACTGGCAATACTTGGTAAGTTTTAATTAACAATTACATGTTGAATTTCTGAGTTATACAGTTTACTCTCATTTAATATATGTTTTCTTGGTTTTGTTCAGGTACTAATATTTTAATCAGGGTGCCATGTGGTGTCAATGCTTAACAGAAGTCTCAAAGACATTTTTTTGTCAACATAGTTATCTTTATTAAGTAAATCAAATAATCAAAATTCTTATCTCATGAAAGTTCTATGCAGTTTGTTTGACTTAACCTTTTTTGCATAAAGTCATGTTGACTGGCAGTAATTATGTTACCATTTTTTATTTCCTTATGGACACAGTCCTGTATCAGCTGTTCATTCTTTCACACGGAACCATTGTCAAGTTAACTCAACTACAGTTACCCTGGTCATCCTGTTTACGCTGTTGAAATATCAACATGGTATTAGATTTTTCCAGGCCTGTTGGACTTCTTCGGTATGCCAAAGCTTTTTGCCAGTGAGCAGCAGTACAAGATTCCTTTTAAAAGCTTTAAATCAAGTTATCTAGTCGTGCCAATTAAAAAAATTAATAGATGCTCTATACCATCCACTTAGCAGAATGTCAGAATAGATGATACTTTGGCAATGCAGACTCTATTTTCCTTTCTAAATGCAAAACAGAAATACTCAATGAATGCTTTTTCTTTTCCACAGCTAGCAATGGGACTATGTCATCACTAGCATTTCTGTTGTCCTGAATAGTCCTACAGAAATCCAGAATAAAACAAAGACATGTTGTTACTGTCTTTATCCCTACATTTTTGTAGATATATTTAGTTTGCATACCAATATATTGCATTTATTAATGTATGAAATTTATTAATTTATGTGAACTGCCTGTTGGCTTTCAGTTTTTCTTAACTACAATTATTTGAAATTGTCTTTTAAGCATTCTGTTGTATATACACATATATGCATATGTACACTAATATACTGATGTACTGCTGTATGCACTAATTATAATACACATACTAATCAGCACTGAATTCTGCATGCACATCTTTAATTAGATCACTGCTATGTACTTCTTGGCAAGTGTTTTAAGTTTAGTGAGCAGTCACTTTCATGAGTCAGAATGAAGGGTAATGCAGTATTATAACATGTTTTCTTTTGTGATAGAAATTTCAGTCTGTAAGTTTTAGAGGATCTAGGGCATTGTAGGGAATGTGGAACAAGAGCTTTAGCGCATATCATTGTATTAGAAGCCTTTTTATAGAGGCAGTGTTTCTTTCTTTATAGATATTTGTTCTCGGTCACAAAAGTTACATGGGGCGGAAATCATCTCACCTTACTTGATAACACAGATATCCACATCTAAGCTAGTGATTCCCTAGGGTGACCATGCCTCTGTCTATAGAGAAAAACAGGCATTTTAGAGCTCAATGAATCTGACCTATTTTAGATGCCTACATTAGGATGGTATGAATCATGCCTTAAAGTGCTTTTTCTCTCTTTTTTTCCTTTTTTTTTTCCACAGACAATAAAAGGAGCCCGGGGTGATTAGTCCTGATCCAGTTCTTTGCACTGCAGACTTCTACATCTGTCCATCCATACTGCATTTTTCTTTCCTAACTGAAAAAAAAAAATAGTTTGTTACATAATCATGAGGAAAAGAAACAGCTGAGCCTCTGAATCTTTAAGATACAAAAATTATTTAAACCCCTTCATTTTCTTCACCAAAATTGCAAGCTAGACTATGATTCTGTGAGGGGTTTTTTATTATTTTTAGTTACATTTGATGAAAGAACTTAAAGTTCTTAACTAAACAGCTTTACATTGAAGTAATGATTATAAGTAGATATTTAAGGTTACTGTATGTCAATTGAATCAGACTAAATAAATCAAGACAGCGTTCTTTAATTCAGGTAACAATTAAATTCATTTAATCCCTTTTTATTTGCTTTACCTAAATATTATTTTTTTATTTTTACTACACTTGACAATGTTAATCTTTTAAGTTTTTAAGGGTCTAAAATGTGTTCAAAACTTAAAGTTGAAAATTAATTTGTTTCCATCTACAATAAAACCATAATGGTGTGGATGATTGATAAGAGAGCTATCTGAAGGGATGTGTCGAAGCTGATTTCAAATAACTTGTCTTAACCTACCAATCAATTTGGCAAAAGATTTCGACATGCTGACTTGGTGCAAATAGCTAGCTGAGTATACAGGTTGCTTCAAGAAGACTTTGGCTAGTGGGTGAAGAATTTCTTTTGCATTTGAGAATTATGCTCTAGTGACAGAGACAGGAAATCCTCAAAAGAAACTGGTTTTTGCAACACAGGTTCTTCAGTTCACTCTTGGGCTCACCAAAATACTTTTTATAATCATCAGTGCAGCTACCAAGCCTGTAATTTGAACAAAGAGTACTCTTCCTCAGTCATCAAGTAGGAGACCTCTAGAAGTGACAGTACATTACAGACAATGTTTAAGTGACATTCCGGTGTTAGAAAATACCTTTCCTATTGGATGATATTTGCTTGTCTGCTCTAGGGATTGAAAACATTTCAAAGAAAAGAATTTATTTAAGGCATTTGCAATGTTGACCATTTTTCTCCTTTTTATGCAGGCTATGCCACAAAACCTGTGGACAAGCCAAAACTTTCTCACTGCCTGTCATCAATAGGAAGTCATGGCATGCAGGCCTTTAAAGGAATGCCCCAAAGGTTTAACCATGCTTGTATAACCTGTATCTCTAACAACCAAGAACTTGAAGCAAGCAACAAGTCTTAAGACGTTTCATTTGTTACAAATTATGCAGCTATGAAAATGCTTGAATACCTCTGATATCTTCTGAAGCATAAAGCATTATGCCAAGGGGTGCCCACCTGTCGGAGGGGTGTAGATCTCAAAAGTTATTGAATTTGTTGATGTACTTATAAAGTACAGAATTCTTTTCTTTATACAGCTAGCTACTGAATCCTGATTCTCTCGGTATTGGCTGTACTTACACTGGCACCTTCATGTGCTAATCTGATTATGATCATACTGCCTCTTCCAATGAGGATGGTAAGAACTAATACATTTAAGAATTCATGCATGGCCATATCTTACAAAGACACATTCCTTTATATCTAATATACAGCTTTCCTACCGTAATAGATGCTTTGTCAAAGGTTACGAAATACATATGCGTCACCATTTTACACATAGTCTTCAAGAAGACTGTTGCATACCTATGTGGCCTCCAGGATTAGCTGGAGTGCTCCCGTTTTCATAGTTAGGAGCATTCAAGGGGTATTATGTGCATGATGGTATTTGATCACTTTTGGTTCCTTGACCCAAATGACATATTCCTGAGTTGACTGTGGGTGGACTTCACCACAAATTCACAGCAGTTCTTGAATTTGTCTCCTGATGGATAGCGAGATGCCCATCCATCTCTGCCTCTGTAACACATATGGCCTCCATACTAATGTCATCTTCCTTGAATAGCTAGTGTCTAACTTCACTATTGGTTAATGAAAGTTGGCCCTGAGTTTTCTTTTCTGAAGAACCCACAGTAGAAGCAAAGCACTCACTTAATTTTGGAGTTGAACGCTAAAGTGCCTCAATGTACAAGACCCCAGTCCCACTTCTTGTGAACGTAGAACAGCTCTCAGATGAAGTTTGCTGAACAGCCCATCATCGTTGTTACCTTTCTCTCCCATTCTACCGTTCATCTCCATCATACGTATCCAATGGGGCAACCCTGTGTGGCCTAATGAGTAGAAGGCAAGTTTATTGTAGCAGCAGGTACAGGATGGAAAAAAAATGATAAATTTTCTGGCTTATTTTCATTATGCCTTCAGCTTTGGACTGAGTTGTTAAAAAATAAATCACCCAACTCAAGTTGTGACTACACAAGTATTTTAATAACTACAGAGATTCTCAGCATTTTTTATCTTTGGTGATGGCAGAATTCTGTTTATTTAACAGATGACTTTATACTGACCTACGGGTATTAGAAAAGAAATCATCAGGCAAAGATAGTACTCTATTTTGGAATGGATATTGTGCAATTAAGGAAAGAGCAATATTTTATTATTCTTGGCACAGAGGCTATTTCATGGGCAATGACTACCTGATCCTTTTTATCTTTCTCACCCATGCTGCATTGCAGCAACCGTGGCTGCAGGTACCTACACTTGGATGAACACCTGTCCAATCTACGCAAGAAGGAAAGGAAATCAAGGGATGGCATGTTTGCTGATTTTGTGTACACAACACAACAGAGTGATAAAATGATGGAGAAATGGAAAGTTAAATTTAGCATGATTAAGAGGAGAGAGGGTAAAGGAAAATGGTCCTGACCCTTCAGAAACAGCTTTTGCAGGAGACAGAGAGCAGGTAAGTTGAAATACACGTTTTTCAAAGACAAAACCCAGCTCTCTGTGTCTGTCAGCCTTTCTCTAACAATGTATCTACCAAGGTGGCACCTTTTAGCAGTGGTTTGCAGATACAAGTTTGTCCTTCCACATTTCACATTACAAAGCAACAAATAAGATGTGCATAGTGTGAGACCCCATGAACTCATTCATCTGCCCAAACGGATAGTTTATTTCTGCAGTTCCACAGAATATTTTCCCCTGCTCTCTTGCCTTAACTAACTTATATCTGCTGAAATAATTTCTGTAACATTGCTTGATTCTATAAAAAGCTTTGCAGAATTCCATAAAATCCCTGTGTATGATATATTAAACCCCTTCATCTATATGAATTTCCCTACTCCTGCCCTAAAAAGGCATCCAATTTGTTCACAAATCTGCACTCATTTCACATTTGAACTGTAGGGCATCCCTGACTGTTGTCTTCCTGATCAGACGGAGGTGTGCACCATCAGTACTCTTTCTACTACTCAAAATGTCTCTGTTTCTCTGTTTACTTTGCTGTGAAGGAAACTGCATAACACAGAGGAAATAATTCTCACATAAGGCAGATACTGCCAGTCAAGCATCCAGTTTTTGAGTATTGTTAATGCAGTCTAAGATCACACCACTTGGTTGGGTATAAACAAGACTTTCTTTAGTTAAGCATCCAGTGAAAGGCTTCATAAACAGGGGAAACATGTATGGGTATGGTAAGTCTTTTGGACAGACAAGCATCATCTATTGTTTTCTATATTTGCCCTTAAAGAAAAAAGACAGCATTAAATAGCCCAGTGTTTCTAAAAATGTAGGTTTCTTGGACCTACCTATCGCATCATTCTAATATTAGTAAGTCTCCCACGGTGATCATCTGTCTTTGCTATATCATAGAAAAATGCTGCCTTCTGTTAGGTACGATATGAAGTGAGAACAGTTTTATCGGTCACATTAGTGACCTAAACACAATTAGCTACCTTCAAATACTTAAACTTGTCAATAAATGCCTGTGTGCTGCCAGTTTATTTAAGCCAGACAGTTTTTTAGCTGTTGCACATAACTCCTTCACAATAATCCTGACCATTTTTCCTGTGGATTTCTCTCTGCAGAAATGGTTACCAAATGAGAACGGCGAGCCTTCAGATGAAAATGGATGAGTATATTTCACTGTGCCAAGTGAAATTCTTATGAAATGTTCCATTCTTACAGTTGCGGGGCAATTTCTCCATTTAAGGTTCTTGAAAGTTAATATTCCCAAACCCTGTTGAAATTGCTGGCTGTCCCCATTTTGCATCACTGGTGAGCCTCACCATTTCATGCATTAGTTTAGTCAGTTGTCTCTGCTCAGCTTCAGCTGTGCACAAGTCCACGTCCCTAAAGATACACAAATAGCACCAGAAACCTCCCAGTGGTCTTCAGTGCTGCTTGCCTGATGCCCAACAGTCCTTTGAAAACGGAACTCACTTTGAACGTTGTGATGAAATGAGAGAAACCATGGGAAATACTCCACTACCTTCTGGTGGGATCTTTCACAATGAGCAGCATGGAAAAAAACAGAGGGGCAAAGCAATAAACCATGGAATCTTCCAAGAATGCAAAGCAGCAGTGTTGTAACAGCTGTGTAGACATAGCGATTCCAGAGCACTGTGTAGACGTGATTATTCCAAACGCGAATTGCATCACCAAGGATAATGAAACACTCTGGACATACTGCTCCCTGTTTCAGAGGACTTCTTGTAGATACAGATGTCCACAGCAAATTTCAGTCATATGTAGAGTTTGAGTCTCTTTGATAAGCTTTGTGCTGTGTGGAGGGTGGACTACAGAATTGCTTCTGAGGTAATACAAAAGCAGATTATAAAAACTAGATCTTTGCTACTAAAAAAAGTTAACAATATTTTTGCATAGAAATCACTAATATATGTCAGATATGCCAAATTGGAAACACAGCCAAGTGCTGGATACTTCAATTTTACCACAAGGTTAGTTCAGCAAGGTCAGGCCCATCCTCTTGCCTGGGACTGACTTTGGAAAATTCATGTCAGTACAAAATTAAAGCACCTTATCTTGACTGTGTTTTTAGCACGGGCAGCTGAAGCATGTTGGTTTCTCTGAGGTTAAAAAAATAAATTAGTTAATCTTTTTAGCAGTAAATAAAAGTCCAAATCCATAGAGTCATCTCCATTAGGGTATCTCTGCAAAACCATGTGTTACCTATGTTCTTCTGTGTGTTCACTGTTGCATTGGAACATGATCAGTAACCATGGTATAAACACAACATTCTACTAGTGTGGGTGGTGGTGGCTTTATGCAGGACTAGTCTTGAGAATGGCGTAGTATAAAATAAGGTAGATGTGAATTTAAACAGACATAGAGGTTGGCCTAACAAGTACCTTTGGCAGCTGTACACACAGCCAGTGAGGTGCTTTGTCTTGCATCCTTTTTATACTGGTAAAAGCCTGAGGGGAAACCCACTTACTGTGGCACAGCTTATTTTGCACTTCTGCACTGGTGTATGTTACACAGCTAAAGCACTTTTCTTGCTCATACAGGCTCTCCCTGTCTTAAGAGGGCTTGCTGAGAAGGCTATTCTGACGAATCTTTCCTGGCATGCATTTGGTCCTAACTTTGTACCAGAGCAAACTTTCACGTGTATGCTTCTATGACAGAATAAGAATGATTTTTCCCATTTATCTTGAATATATCACTGACAGGTTGAAAATGAAAAACGTCCTCTGATACCAAGAAGGTACAGAACATGGACAGGCACTATAGTAACTATACTGGCTTCAAAGCTAATTAAATTTACCTCAGTGCAGCTTTCCCCCGTAGACAAACCCAGAAGTGCCAACCCCATCAATCATTGCCTCACTCACCTCCCTGACCTATCTCTAAAACTAGAAAAAAAGCTGATCAGCTCCTCTCCATTTCAATTTTGTCCTCCCCAGCCTGAAGATCTTTTTAAGTCCTAGCTTCTGGCATGACGCCTTCCAGTCACTGGTCAGATTCAGCAGTGGCAGCTGCTAGCAGAAAATCCTCCTATTCAAGGGATGACCTTATGTGCTCCAAACGCTGCTTTCTCATTCTGCCTAAATCGTTTCTCCATGTTCAGTGCCTGCACTAACACCATGATGCAGACAGATAGATTGCAAATGTTCTGGAGCAAAAGGTATTATTTAAAAGGTAAGAGGTTTTATATTTTAAATTCAAAATGATGGTGAGACAGTATTTTTACTAAAAGAAATTAACAAAATTTCACACAGAGCATCCAAATTTTATTTTGAAGTCAATGCCACCGTATCCATCCTGATTCCCTTCTGAAAGATCCCCTGTAAAATCCTGTAATGCCTTGAGAATAATTTTAATGATTCACTCCTATGCAAATCTCTTATTTTCCAATGCAGATATTGCATAAGGGTAGCACAGTACTCTTAAACATGAACAAGACATAAACCAATTTCATTCAGATTATGTTTGTGTCATAAATAAGGCTCTGTATCCACTCAGTTCAAATCGGCCTCCTTAAGCAGGCTTGCACTCGTTAAATCCTGTCTATGACCTCAGGCAGCCTGTTCTAAATGCACGACTCTTGCATGTGAAGAGAGGAGCTTGGAAAATAACACTGAACTGAGCTAAGGCTAAATCTATTTGGATTCATTACATCGATGACTGGACTGTCTTTGTAAATAATACTTATTTACATATATTTCAAGAACTGTCAGTTTTGCATATGGAAAACAGAATCACAAGAATATGAAAAACTCATTCAAGTTTAGGTGATCCACAGTCACAAAAAAAAATGGCTGGTTATTCCTTTGTATTTTACAGAAAATACAGAGTCAGTGCATGCCTATTAAAATCACTACATTTCTCCCATCCCTTTTTTTTCCACACCATTCTTTGTGTTTTTCTGCTCATCATACTAGCTTGAGTACATTTTACATATGCAATTCTCTGTGTGTGCATATGTCTGAAATGACTGCTATCACTGGGTGACAAGCCAGTATCCAGGCAAGCAGGCAAGTTTTGACACTTTTTTTTTTTAAGAACTTTAGGAATTTTCCAGCAGTGCAAAGTATGGGAAGGTAAAAAAGGTTATATACAGGAAGGTGACTGTTTTTAAACAAATGTCTTCAGAGAGTTTTCCCCCCTAAAGCATACCTGTAAGGTGACAGTTTTTCTAGATGTTAACCTGGTTTTACTCCTGTTTGAAAAGGTTCAGTTCTGCCAGCTGTTTAATTCTTGAACACAGGGTTTTTTCCTACTTTAGGCTTTGCTTAGGAGCCCCAGTAAGGTGCTATAGCTAGAAATCTTCTATGGTTGTGCTGCCACAATTAAGGGATTTGACTCATGCTCACACAGGACTCTGACTCAGGAGCAAGAATGGCTTATGCTGGCGTGGCTGTAATGTTTCCTGCTCACAGTCATCTATTTTGGTCTAGCTTTCTCCCCTCTTTTGAGTTTACGTGCTCCATGGCAAGATGGGCTAGGCTTTTTGGGAAGCAGCCATAACTCTATAAAGTTTTTAGGCCTGTCAAAATAAACCAGCACTGATATGTGGTTCTTTAAGTCATGGCCATTAGCAACTTCATTCATAACTTAGTCACCCCGCAGTAAAGGTGGGAATGGAGAACTGCATCTGGGAAATGCTCTGTCTTGCCCAATGTTGGTCACTCTTGCTCCCCAGTTTAAGACCTTAGCTTGTGGACGTGCATACTCTTCCAGGTCTGTCTGCTGTCTGAAATTATGACCATCCATAGTCATGTGTTGGCAGGTTGTGTTAACCAAGCCAATTTTACCTAAGAAAGATTAAAGGAGGTAATGGGGGAAAACAGAGTGGGTGCCTCCCCTGAGAGGATACTGAGGATCTAGGAGATTAAAACATTATCAGAGTGTGCTGCTGTTTGCAAAACAAAGTCCATTATAAGCAGTGTTGTGACCTGTGCAACAACTGCTCAGCTAGAAAACCACCTCCCAGTCAGAAGTTAGGTGGATCGAATGCAAGTCCACATGTTACCATGTCAGTCCAGAAGCTAACAGTTTCAGTTCGCCTGTATAAAAAATTCATGCTGAGCTCACTGATTCTGCTGTGAACTGGCTGAGGGTCATTCATATGTTCTGTACCACCATTCTCCTGAGGTGGTTGTAACCTTGGTCAGGGAAAAAGGGAGGAGTGAAAGACCAAAGAGCTACAGGTGACAGCCTCTTTAACGCTACAGCTCACTTGTCATCCCTCTAAATTTTCCATGGCAAGGACAGGATCAAATGGACATCATGTTACTGCCTAGAGGTCCTAAATCACCTTGCACAGTTGATGTGAAAGCTCCAGCCTCTGCTTTTGCTAGAGTGTGGAGCTTGTATGTAGGACATACTTATACTGGTGCAGATAAACCAGTTTGAATTATCTTCGCCTAAGGGCTGACACCCACTGAAACAATGAGAGATTTTTTGGCCAGATTTAATAGGTACACAGTTCGGTTGTAAGTGTAACCTTAGGCAAGTCAGAATGGATTTGTATAGTCTAGAATTAAGAGTAAATTGGCAACTCGGGTAACACTTCTTAATGGGAAAGGTAATACATGAACAGGATGGATTAAATTGCCAGGGAAGATGAACTAGATGAGAACCTGTAGAAAATGTCAGTTTTAATTTTGTTCTGTGCCTTGTTTTTCAGCAACTTACTAAGAAATAGACCTTTTACATGCTCGTCTTCTTATAAGTACATACCAACCTTCTCAGGAAGATGATTCATTAGAGATATTGTGCTAGTAAGGCCCTGAAAGAGAAAGTCAGAGGAGGTAAGAAAATACATGTGATCACTGTGTGGAGGCGATTTGATTGTCCAGGTCACCACACATACCATTTGTTTGCCACGTGAAATGCTGGAGACCAGGCTTCAGGCTCTTTAATGCTAACTTAATCCTCAGAAGACAGTTAAGTAAAAGGCTATTTTCCTCATGAACAACAGCAAGCAAACTGCATAAAGGTGCCTTAAAGTAGGGTGCCACCAGGAAACCTGCGGTGATTCATGCTGGAACAATTTAAGCAGGTAGTGGCCCCAGCCATCTGCTGCACCTCTCTGTGGAGGTTACCACGCCTACAGCAAAAAATGCATGTCTGCTTCCCAGCCACGGCAGCCCACAGTCCAGGGCATGGGTTTAACTGGCTTTGATGGCCATTTAACGTAGTATGCCAAGCTTGAGGCTATGGCAGCTGAAGAGCAGACACAGTGCCTGTTCTCTCAGGCTTACAAAGGGGAAACAGTTTCTTCCAGAAGAGCAGAGCAGCCAGCAGGAGCAATGCACTGTTCTGTGTTGCCCCAACTGTGCTCTTTCTAAAGCATTCTTTTATTTGCTGCTATTTCGCATCTTCAGCTGATACCGTATACTTTTTCCAAGTGACCCTGTGTAAACACAGCTACTTCTATCACAGTTGGTGTGGCCATACCCAAGCCAGAATGTGGGTCTGGTACTCTGCTCTCAGTGTAACCATAGCAATGTGAAGCTGTGCATCTAAGACATAGCAGAAGAGATGTGAATATCTTCTTCCCAAGGAGTCAGTTAATACGTGAATTGCAACAAGCCTTGGGTCCATGACACAATATGTTTTGACTGGGAAACACTAGGGAAATGACCACTGCTATGAAAAAAAGGTTTCTGTAGACCGTCCGTGGTTACTCTGCTGGCTAAATAGTGGCCACCTCCGAGCTGACATATTTCACGTGTTTCAGGTGGTTTCTCCCTTCTTTGTTATGAAGACTGAGTACTCTCTCCCAGGTTCCCTGGATAGGAATATCACATATTTTCTCTCTTCACATGTAGGAGAGGGAGAAATTTTTAGCTAGGGGTCCTTAGCAGGCGTTGCTTCAGAGAAATCAGTGGCAGCATTCCTTAAAACACAGGCAGAAAAAAAAAACCCCAGACTTTCTTAAAACTATCAGGTAGGTTTGAATCAATTAATGTATTTCAATTCGGTCCAATCGATTGGCAGTCAGTGAAGACGAATAAAAGACTCTTCTGGCAGAAGTCCTATTACCTTCAGGAGAAGGGCTCACTGATGCATCAAAACTCAAGTTTGAAACTCCTCACGTGATTAGAGAAGGTTGCTGTTACCACATCGAAGGCACAGTATCATACCCAGTTTAAGCCAGTTTGAAAAGTCATGGCCACTGATGGAGCAAGCTCTTCCCCCTCGCCCTTGGCAGCACATGCCTGCTGCCCCTGCTGTGATGGCACACAAGGTGACGTGGGTCAGTTTGCTGATTGCACTAAATACTGATCTTACAAAAAATAAAACGTTGTGTTTCAGCTGGATCAGAGGAGGAAACATGAATGCATTGTCAGGAAAAAATCTTCGGTTTTGTGAACTTGTGTGTCTTGGATCACCACCCTGACAGAATGACTGATTAGTGACTTTGTATTCAAAGAAGTCTGGTCTGCCTGTGGTTAAAAGTTCTTTTGAACACTTTTTAAGAGAAGGCTCTGTGTATTCAAGTTGCTTTTTATAAGCCCTGTGCATTCTAATATAACAATTAGAGAACTTGTAAAATTGTAAATATCGTAAGTCTTGGAATATGTATTATGTTGTTCCACAATAATAAATACAATACCTTCTCTTTATGATATCACTCAGTGAAGGAGATGTGATTTAAATCAAGTTATGGGTCCATGATCATAACTGTTGAACTACTCAGGAAAAACAAAATGAGGTTCAGGCTGACTTTTATGCGTGCGTGCTGGCTTTATGGAAATTGTCAGCAATTAGCTTATACAATTAACAATTGTTAAACTACTCTCAGATCAATACTGAGTTCCTAATTATACTGGTAATTCTTCTGTCTAGCATATCTGGTGCCAGGAGAGTACTTCTTTAGCATTGATAGATCAGAATTTCATGACAGGAGTAGCCAAGTTAGGAGTTGGGCTTGTCCTTTTGGCCCTGAATAAGGCTGACCAAAAATACATTAAATCAATAGTATGTTGCTCAAAGGTATTTTCACAAGGAAAATGTTTAAATAGGTTTTAATTACTATTTTACTGTCTGAACATCATTCAGATTCTCATCTATTAGTCATTGTTGCGCTTAATACTGTTTGTTCTGTGGCTTAGAAACTTTTATAACATATAGTCTACTTGAGTACGTGTGTTTGAGTTAATTTTCCTCATTGTAAAAACTGGCAGTATAGACATGATAGTGGAGAACCTGCCTGTGTCTTCTTGTCAGGATCCTTTGCCATCACAAAAACCTCATCACGATTCTCAGGTAACACTATCACCCATTTTACATTGGCATTCTTCTTCAAAACAGTTTAGGTTATTAATCCAACCTACTAGAATATTAGAATTCCCTATAAGAATATTGTTCCAGAGGCTTATTTTCCCAATGGTCCTGATAATTGTTTGATTTCATGAAATGGCAGATTGCAGCACATTGTCCCATTTCACTGGGAAGATGCTGCAGTGTTTATGTTTTCTATGATGAACACAATGAATTCTAGTTACAAGAGAATTTTAGGTGAAGTTTAGTTACAAAAGAACTGTAGCAATAGCAAGACCTAAATTTCTTAACTGAGATTGAAAGATAATGCATTCATCAACAGCTTTTTTTTTATTGATATACTTCTGTAATAAACAGCTTGTGAATTGTTCAAAACAATGCACTCCGTCTAGCTTGCATCAAGTTATCTCTGCTGAAAACCAATGCAAATGAGGTGTAGAACCTAATGACATAGGTCTTCTCTTTCCTAATATGAAGCTGAATTTTTCATTGGTGAATCACAGTATGCCTGGATCGCTGATGGCATAATGGGGAATTACATTTCAAATTGACTTTAAAATTAGTTATTTCCTTTACACTTTCAGTCATTTAATAACTAGGCACTTAAATCTTCACAAGATCAGTTGTATTTCATTGTCCTTCCTTTTCAGTAGTAGGTAAGAAATAATTAGAAAGCCATCTTCTCTGTGGCTCCTTTAATTTTAAAATAATACCTGTTATTATGTGTGTAATCAGGAGTAGAGTGGGATCATTTTAAATATATAAAATTAAAATGGAATTACATCTCATAGCTCCAATAAATTAATAAAAGGAACACTATGACTATTTTTGCAAAAAGATTCCTTAAAATTACCCTAGAATAAAAAACGTATATTCATTTTGTCTTGTATTTTATTCTGTAACTTGTATTAGAAACATATACATATATTTTTTAGGTTATTTTTGTCTTAGTAACAAGAATGCTACTATAAACTACAGAAAACAAGTGATAAATTTAATGTGTATCTCAAATATATTAAAAAATAGAACATTAAAAAAATCTAAGTGACAAAACTAGTAGTTGCAATTTCACATTTATGAAATGGAAACATTTTGTTGAAAACATGTTCTAGTTTCAAAATGAATGCAAAATGATTTTTTTATATAATTAGCATACATACTTGCAAAGGTTCAGATAAAATTAGAATTCAGTCAAGACGAAAAAACTACTTAACATGCACAAAAAGGGACCCACAATTAGAGACTGGAAGGGGGTTAGGCACAATAGTGGGAATACATAATTCAAAATGTCACTCAGCAATCTACTTTGGAATAGTATTAGTTGTACGCTGATTCTCCTGTTTGGCAACTCAGAACATACTTTGGCTCAACACAGGAAAATAAAAAGGTACTTCACATAGTTCTGTTTGGGAGGATGGTGAGAACTGGAACATTTTCTGACTGTTTCAGGAGACATCCTTATCAAATTAAACAAGGCTGCTGTCTTTCTCCTGGTTTTCACTCAAAAACCATAATTCACCTATGCACAAAATTCAGTGCAGTTTTCTTAAAGTCTTCAACATAACTGTCCCGGCATTTTAGCTCATTAAGTAAAAAGTAATGCAGCTTAACATGGACTAGTTTGAAACAGGAAAACAAAAAGCAGGGGAAAAAAATGCAGAGGAAGCAAGTTAAATGAACACAATAGAAATTCCAAGTCTTTTCAGGAGACAAAAAGAAAAAGGTGCAGTTGACTTATTCTTAGCTTGGAGTTCTAGTCAGGTGTTTCCTCAAGGCTTTCAGAGAAGGAAAGTTGAGGAGGAGAAAGAAAAACACTGGAATAGCTGGAAAATATAGCAGAAAGGACAGTATATGTGGCATGAACAGTTATGGAAAACTGGCAGGTAGTGACAGAAGAGTAAATTGACAAGAGCAAAGGTCAGCATAAAAGAAATCAGTATTAAGGCCCTGAAGCATGGAGAAAAATGTCTACGCACTAAACAAAATTGTTTACTTAGTTTTGATTTATAGCTGCTGCATCATGAATTTCAGTTACAGTGGGCTGCATAAGACAACATTTCTCTTCAATCCAGACCTTGCCAGTAAATATCTGATTTTCAAAACAACCTTTCAGGGAGGGAGTATTAGGTAACATAGGACTGATGAGTAACTATAGTGTTATTAAAATTAATCTAATCTAATGTACTCCCGAAGTCTAATAGTTAGTCATTTAGTTCATTGTTACACTCTCAAAAGCTGAAATAAAAAATGGATTAACCAAAACCACATTTAAGAAAAGCAAGTTCAAAAAACCCCAAACATTATATAGCTCCGGGCTTTGCCTCATGTTTGCGAGTAGCAATCACATTGCTTGCTTATTGATGGCGAGTGAGGCGACTGACCATTAACCTTTCCGGGTGCTGCCAGGCACTGGGCACGCCTTGAATCCTAACTGGTGTCGTCAGGTACCGACACGTGAGAGCTCCAGTTCCCTGCAACCGTTCCCCATGGAAGTGCCCTGCAGCGGCAGATAGCTGTTCCAGCAGCTCTTCTGGCCAGAGGTGGTCCCTCCTCAGCTCGTTACCCCGTAGCTCATCACCGCCAGTAGCTCGGGGGGTCGCACTGCCGGGCCGGCTGACGGCAGTCGAAGAGCGCTCGCCCGAGTCCTTCTGCAGGCGGCGTTACGGCGGTGGTCGGTCGGGGCCCTGCGGCTCCAGCCCAGCGACACCCGGAAGAAGGTGTCTGTTCACAGGCTGAAGTTGGCACTGTGCATATGGGATTGACTTAGTAATTCAATAAATTAGCAAAGTGAGGTAAATACAGGTAGATGATGGCTGCAGGAGGGATTGTACAGAAGCCTTTGCCTTCGTTTTTGCAAACCCGTGGATGGATGAGAATATAGAGAGTTCCATTCCGTGTTTTGGACATTGAACGGGTAGGACACACCTCACAGACCTTCAGAAAGACATAAAGCAAATTCCAGCATTTAGAAAGTGCTCTCAGTCTGATGTGGTTGGGCCCACTGGGACACGGAGAGATGTTCAGTGCAGAACACATGGACTTAAGATTTTTTCACTTTCTAGCTGCTTAGCATCACTTCTCTATGAGATATCACTTCCATGGCAGAACAAACCATGGGAGTATTCTTCATCCGCTGCAGTGCAAAGCCACTTAAACTAATTTAAGCTAGTTTTTCTCTAAAGCAAATAGGCATATTCATGTAGTCAGTTCTAACATCGCTGAACACTAACCTCCAGTAAAGCTTTTTGACCACCACAAGTGGCAACTTTTAAAAATCAGTCCACTGAAATGCAGTACTAGTTATCCAGTCTACAAAAGATCGCTTCCTGCAGGTCACTGCAGAGGTGTAAAAAACAGCAACGTCTCAGCAAGGGCTAAAAGTAGGGAATTTGCACCTCTGGCAGTTCCATATCTACTCTTGGAGATACCAGAGGTGACAGTTGGAAGCCACCTTGCCTTTTATGAAGGTGGCTTCTGAAGCCATGGTGAGCGTTGAGCACCAAGGAGTTGCCACTGATCGTGTCTCCTTTGGTCAGCTCTCTTATTTACTGGTTTGTTTTCAGCACTGATTCTAGGATGCGGTAGACCTGCTTAGTGTAAGCAGGTGGCAAAGTATTTGCCTGATCAGGGATACAAGAAACCTAAGAGCTTAGTGAATGAAGAAAACAAATGAAAGGACCAGCATAAAGCTGCTATCTGCAGTTGCTGTTAGAAAATAAATGCAGAACTTCACCTACCATGAAAATTTTATAGAATGAATATTAATGTTATGAAGAGAAGTAGGGTGGATTTGCATTATGTATTTGACTTGTCCCTGGAGCGCAGAGACTGACACAGACTTGTGACTGCATTAACTATAGCCAAATTTTAATTGAAGATGATTGATTGTTGAGCATTCTGTTAATTAACCTCTTTATTCTGTATTTTCCTACAGAATCTGAAATGTCCTTTCAAAGTAAGTTTTCAAATTTAGCCATCAAAAAACATGGACCTGGTCTTCATTCACAAAAAATGCCTTGTAATAGCAATCCAGGAAAAAGAAAAGAACAAATGGCAAATATAATATGACTGGATTTGAGCTTAGAAATGGTTTCATGAAAACCAAAAAATATTTAAATCCAGGCTAGTTACTTGTCATTTCAAAACTAGAAGCCCAGTCCTCAGAAGCTCATCAGGGACTGGTCCTCATAATACAGAGACAAGCTCTCACAGCTCTGTTTTAATAACAAAAAGACAATAAATCAATTTTAAAAAATTCATGCCTGGAAGAATATCCCCCTCTCCATCCAAATGCAATCGACTTTGTTTACTTTGAGCTTTTACTTCTCCCCTTTATCTTGGATTTAAAATTAAATACATGTTCAACCACAGAATAAAATTTCTTCACTGGTTCTGCATTATTTGCTAACAAGTTTGTGCAATATATCTGATTTCTCATCCTGGCTTAATACAAAGGTCAGATTTGTGATATGAATGGTTAAAATAATTTGCCCAGGATAAGAAAGGATGCTTGTTTCCTAATGCAAAACAACCTCTTTCTAAATCACGTACTTTTCTCGAACAGTCCATGTGCTGTGAAGGACCCTTCTACATCCAGTGGCACAGAGAAAGGGAGGGATCCTTCCCCAGTCGGTACCAGTACAGAGGCAGCTGTTCCACATCTGATCAGGTGTCACTCCGTCACTCTCCAGCTGCCCCACGAACGGCAGCTTTGAAGCATCTTGTCAGTGACAGTGCGATGCAAATTTCAGCACCTCTACAGTGCAAAACAGGTCATGATTCACAGAAGACTAGAAGGCAAACAAGGCAGTTAAAATGATGTACTTCTTCTGGGATGGCACACTGTACCGTTCAGATTGAGATTTAGGGCGGGATTAATCTGAACACTGAAGTCATCTCTACGCTGGAGGACTAAGCCAAATTGTTTCTCTGCACTCCCTCAGTGTGTGTCCAGGAGAAGAGACGGACACCACCAGACGGTGATCCCCCCATCCTGCCACCGCTGTCAGAGGCAGCGTGATGAATTGCTTCCTGAGGTGCCTGTCGCTCCTCACTGACTGCAGGGGAAGCACAGACTAGGCATCTTATTTTATAGACTAAAATTAGGTGAGATTAAGGCTACGCAGCTGCTTCAAAGTCAAGACAGCATTTACTTTCCTTTTACATACTTGATGGGAGGTGCAGATAGCAGGATCAGGAAAGGGTGAACAGAGCTTAGTGAGTGGGTAGTTGTTCAATATTTCTTTTTAGACTCATCTCTTAACGTGTCCCCCATCCATTATTTACTGCACACCATCTGAATGCTGCACTGAATAGAGAATCACTCATTTTCTCATGGGCTTTTCCATGCTGCTCCCATTGTAGTACTCTATTTCTCTGCAAATATTAATGAATTTATCTTCCCGACACCCTGGTGATATTATTATCTTCCTCTTACATGTTGTGAGTAAAGAAAGATGCTGAAAAAAAGTAAAAATGGTCCTCTAGTACTGTTTCCTCCACATAACGTGCTTTCCAGCTGGATTTTTCAGAGTGCTTAGCAATTTTAGGCTCTCATAAGGTCAAAGTACAGTTCCCGTTCACTTGCGCTGCGATATTTGGTGCTTAGCATTCAGCTGTGTAGTCTCTAGGTGTTTTAAGATGGATACCCAGGAAAATGAAGAAAAACCAGGGGCCCAAACGCCTCCCTTTGAAGTTCTCTGCCATATTCATGACACGCTTTCCAACATTTGCAACCAGGCAGATTCGGGCCTTTTTCACTGCTCAGCTTTGACTCCTTCCCTGCCTGAATGCACTCCCTCCATGTCCCCTCCTGGCTGGGAGGTCCGTGGCTTTGGGGCCGTGCCCCGCTGAGACGCTTCAGGCATCCTCAGACATGACGAGCTAAATCCAAGCCACGTCCCAGCCCCGCGCCGACGTGAACAAGCTCTGTGAGGCCGTGCCCAGGCGGAGCGCCGGGTGCGCGCAGTACCGGGGACGGAAAGGGGCCGTCGACGAGTTGAGGAAAGGGGCCCGTAAACTGGGCTTGAGCATTGGAACCCTGATCATCGACACTGCCGGCCCTTCTTTCCCCGAAAGAAGTCCCCGTGTGAAGAGGGGTGGTTACGTCCCGGACCTCCGGCGCATCCCAGAGGTCGCAGGACGGTGGGCTGCACGGCACGGGCACCCATCCTGCTGGCGCCCGCTGTGCCTGAGCGGCGCGGGCGTGAACCTCTCGGTTTCGGCGGCCGGAGTCGGGCCCGGCTCCTCTGGTTCAGCAGAAGCCCTCCTCGGGGGCCGCGGGGTGAGAGCGGACCCCCCGTCCGGCAGAGCCCCCTTCTCCTGCCCTGCCTGCAGGGTGTCAGGCTTGACAGAAACGCGCTCAGCAGTACGTGCGCTTCTCCTACGTTGTTACGAGAACAGTGGTAGCAGTGTTGTGGCTGGGATGGGCTAAAGACGCAAGAGCAGCAGGGTATACAGGGAGAAACTCTATTTTTGATTAATTATTAAATAATAAAAAGTAATTTTAAAATCACCTCACCCTGTAACTCATGCTTGTATTTCAAAACCAGGCTTTTCTTCTGTGTTAAACAGCCCTGAGCCCTAAAAAATAACAAAAGAAAGCCTTTTTTTTCTGAAAGGATTGCTGCCAGAAAAATGTTTTTGCCAATGCTGTGATCTGTCCAGGCTGCGTGGCAGGGGTACACCAACTGGCTATGTTAGCCAAATAAGCTTTATTATTTCAGTGAATTTCAATCGCTCTATTAAAATCAAATAGACTGTTGCACATAGTCATAATAGAAGAAAAAAAGTTATAGGAAAAATTTAGAATAAAAGTCGTCAATACCATGGTCTGATTTTAATTTAATCAAAGTTAAATCAAGATAAGCACAAACAGTGTTTATAAAATCAGCGTAAGTCTTGGCATGTAGATTGATATAAAAACTGAATAGGATATTCAGTATTGCCAAGCCAGTGGATTTCCAAAGTTAAATATGGGTTTAATCAGAGTCCATTAATCTTCATTTTCCATCTGACCAAATATAAAGAAATTTTATTTTATCAGCCTCATTGATCATTTTTACCATTTACTTTTTTTTAGTTTGCACAAACCACTTGTGTATTGCTACATTCCTGCTTTTAATGGGAATATTTTCTGTAGGATATTGTGCAAAAAATAGATTTGACATTGCACTGCTTCTGTCTTCACAAGTCCTTCTTTATCTCCGCATCCATTAGCTGACTGTTTGCAATATGGATTTATTTCAGTCTGCTTCTCGCACCATCAAGGTCTTTAAATGAAGTTCTGCCCCTGTACATGAAAAGACTTCTTAATTCGTAGTTTCACATTATACAGAGATTAACAGTAGAAGGTTATTAACAGTGCAAGGTTATTAAGAGCATGTTTAATATTATTTGAACGATAGCAGAATCCCATGGAATCCCATTTCGGTGTAACTTTATTAGCGACAGAAGTATTCAGCTAATTCCATGCTTTTTCCTAGAATGACCAATAATAAATTACTGCAAATCAGTATGCATTTTAAGCTCCTTTTCAGCTAGCTGTCGACAATTTTGTGGTCTATTAGAGGCTGTGGTTGCTCAGTGTAAGCGCTGAGAAATGAATGCACTTTACCAATGGCAAAGCTAATAATAGTGTTACTGTTATTTCACAGAAATTTCTTTCTGGTTTACATATAATCATCGCAGATACATTTGGAAGTTTTTGAGTTCAAGCCTAGCATTCAGTAGGCTAATTTCCTAAACTCTGATGAGAGCCAGATCCCATCACGTGTCACTTCAGTGTAATCCAGGGAGGAGGAGAAGGGGGGAAGCGCGGAGGCTCTGTCAGCTAATTTGGTTTGTAAGGTGCTAGAGGTGATCGTTTCTGGATCCAGCTGGGGCTTACAATTAGCCACTCTGAGCTTTGTTACTAATCCTGAGCAGCAGGTCTTTGCCCCCAGAGCTCAGCTGACATCAGGGATAGCTGGGGAGCGTGTTTGCCCCTGCCTTGCCACAGGCACCCGCAGGGACGCTAACCCGACCAGACCTGTGCCTGGGAAACCTTCTCACGATCCCTCACAACACCTGTGCTGGAGGATGGGTCCCCCACCAAACCACATGTCGGGTGTAAACATCTTAAACCGCCATGGCTGTTTATAAAGTAATCGTAAATCTAAGCTCTTAATCAGCACCTATGCTGAAAACACCGTAGACGTAGAGGAGTCAGCTAATACATTAAGACCATACACCTACACATACCCAAGAAAACTTTTCTTCTCCAAGCCCAGGTAATACTTTCCCTGTAAAGTTTCAAAATCTGACAATTGGTCTCAATTCCTGTTCCTTTGTGATTTTCTCACAAATTCCTTGCAAAACCAACCTAGATGCGCAAATATGTACTTCTTTAAAAACACTTGTTCTAGAAAAATTTTTCTACTAGAAAAATAAAAAGATGATTTGCTGAGTTTGTAACCAAACCATGCTTAACCCTCGGTGCGCTGTTTTAACAGCACTTTGTTTATTTAAATTCCCTGCTGTTGCACAGCATCTGCAGCGTGTCCTGTGGGATGCTCATATAGATGAGCCCCTGGCAGCTATCAGTGCTTTTTAATCTTCATATCATCCAGCCCTACTCAGTCAAGGGCTGTAGTGTAGTTCCAGACTTCATTTTCTCTGGTGGCAAAACCAATTTAATAGATTTCCACCCTTTTGCACCCCAGTTACTCACTCCCTCCCTTGCACAACAATTTATCACCTCCTTAGCCATGCCTGCGTTGCAGGACAATGCGTGTTCAGTGCCATGCTCTAAATTAGATTAGTGAAATAATCTGGGCTGAAAAGACATTTTTTTTTTTTCAGGAGGATTTTTCTTCACTTAGAATGTTTTGCTGATCCTACTGAGTAAAATCTTATCAATGACTCTGCTGGCAGAACTGAGGAGATAAATATCAGCAAGGGAATGGAAACAAGCAGCTAGAGAGTAAAACATTGTCAGAGGGAAAAACTGTTCATGGACCTCCATCTTTAGATGCTGTATGCTTTAGTTCCTCCTCTGGAGAACCAGAACCCCTGTTTTCGATGATACGGAAACCCTGCAGTGCAAAGAAATCTCGAGAACAAATTTGGTAATAACTATGAAATCCACAGATATCACAGAGCTCTCAAAATCCCCAGAATACTTTGGAATTTTTATTCGGACAAGAAAATTTTATTGTCTATTCAGCTTTCTGCCTGGCTCCTGAATTTGCAGCTCTGTGAGAGCTGACTTTGCGCTTGCCATTTGAAAAGCTGTTTTTCTGATTCCGGAGCGGGTGCTCCCCTCCCTTCAGAAGAGGGGAGTCTGCTCTACTGTGCACAACTTTTTGTTGCCTGGCTTCTTTTTAGCCTCAGAGTGTGAGGTGATTGACACAGAGCAGACAAAAGCTTGCATACCTAACCTGTGACACTAGTGAAACGCACAGTGTTTCCAGCGCATGGGAATGGCCAGAGAAGTTGTTCGGTCTGCGGCTGAGATCCCAAGGAGCGATGACAATTCTGGGGACACCTCGCCCGTAGGCATGGACAGCAGCTAGGCAGGGCACGCTTAACCAGCTGGAGCGGTAACGTTTGAGGCTGGCGTTGAAGTGTGGGCAGCTTTGCTGGCGGTTACTTTGCAGGGAAGTATCTGGGTAGTTCAAGACCAACTAGTGCGCTACGTGCTTGCCGTCTCTGAGAAAGAGCAGAAGTTCGCCACAATTAGCGAAGGAAGTGGTGAAAAACAGAGACCGTTTTAGCCGACGCATCCCACCAGCAGAAATAAAGAGGGAGGCGAGGCCGAGGGGACGACCGGCCGGGACGTCGGGCCCAGCGAGGGGACCCAGGGCCAGACACGGCCCGGGGCGGCCGGGCAGGGCCGCGGGGCTGGGGACAGGCCCAGGCCGGGCTGGGACGT
>JAVJGG010000058.1:724831-738749 GCA_035590195.1 Aviceda cuculoides
ACGTGGCGAGGGGGGTGCTGAGCTCTTCTCCCTGGGATCCAGCGGTGGGACGCCTGGGAATGGCTCAAAGCTGCGCCGGGGGAGGTTCAGACTGGACGTGAGGAGGCACTTCTTTACCAAGAGGGTAGTCAAACCCTGGAACAGGATTCCTAGAGAGGTGGTCAATGCCCCAAACCTGTCAGTGTTTAAAAGGCATTTGGACAATGCTTTTAACAACGTGCTTGGTCGGCCCTGAATTGGTCAGACAGCTGGACTAGATGACCGTTGTAGGTTCCTTCCAACTGAACTATTCTATTCTATTCTATTCTATTCTATTCTATTCTAAAGATGCAATGTAGACAGACAGTTTTGGAACCATGATAGATCTCAGCAAGACAAAACCCAGTGCTTTCCCTTTGCACTGTGCTAGCTGCTGACAGAGATGTACCATAAGTATTAAAAAGAACTCTATAATTATTAAAAAACATTACATTTCTTCTAAAACCTGTGCCCTTCATTTGTGTAACACATTTCTGACATGCTTATTTGGGTGCTCTCACTCACTGCAGCCTTGTCAGCTGTAAATATGGTGGTCACTCCAAGTTTATTCCAAGAAAACTTTTATTCCACAACTTCATGTATACATGTATGCAGAAAATAGGCAGAGATTGAACATATTACTTGAAGAAATCTTGTCAATACCTGATCCTTAAGTAAATGTAGTCTCACAGTGATTTCAGTGGAAACTGAATTGTATGTATATACCCCTGTAAGTAGTCAGTGACAACCAAACAGCAACCCACTATACATAGAATGTATATGAATTTACATAGCATTTATCACCAATCTGGAATATATTTGCATATATTTCTTGCTATTTTAGCCAAGAATGTTACATTTTAGTTAAAGATCTACAGTTCACATTTAAATATGGAGGTGCTTTGGAAGCCAGCTGGTGAAAAAACTAAACAGAAGTTTATTTTATTTATTTATTTCCTTTAGACGACACAAGAGAATGCAGAGAAAAGTTTCTGCAGCACGTTTTGCACCAGGGTGTACCATTTCTGCTGTGCATTGGCTCACAAATTCCACTGTTTACATTTCTGTTGGTAAATTAATAAAAGGTCAATGAGCTGTGATAGTTTCCAGTTCAAACAAACCAAATGCATTTACGTGCAAGATGTATCCATGGCTTTCATGCACTGCTTTATCAGTGGGAGTTAACAAAGAGAGACATGGTTTCCCTGTGCAGGGCCAACATTCCGCTCATACCAGCAGAGAGTAATGCTACTGAGGTTACGGGCATCCCTTCTGATGTTTCAAAGCTTCAAATCGAGATACGGTTGGCAGGCAGCAAAAGCCCAAGCAGTATAAAAGGCACAGAACACTGATACAGGAGTGTAAATTAATAAAGGATTTCATTCCATTACATTAACCCTGCCTTTTCACAGTGAATTCCTGGAGCTCCCTGTTTCTGCCGTGAACAGCCTTCAGCACCAAAACTGAGCAGACACCAGGTTTTTGTACTACCTGCATCTTCAGGTTTAAAATAAGGGACATGACAGTGTAAAAATCAGGAGTAGTCACGAGGTACAGGATTTACGTTGGAGCAGTAGGAAGATAATTTTGGCAGTAAGTTTTACCTATGACCCAACCACAAGGCGATAAAAATTAAATACATTTGTCAAAAGCCATTGATGCAAGCTAAATATGGTATTGCTTGGAGAAAATATACCCCTAACTGCCGACAAGAGAGCTTGCCTTCAAGGAAGCCTGCACTTAGGGAGCACACCTGTTTTCAGCTTTATTTTACAATGCTAAGTTACTTGGCAATTTTTAGTCCCTTTTTACTCTCCGTGTCTGCACAGACTTGGAAGCAAATGTTTTTCCTGCAGTGAGCTTTGTGTACACGTTTTGTGTATTGTTTTAATTTTAAGTACTTGGCTGGTACTAAGTTCACAGCGGTAGTAGCATTGCAATCACATTGAGAAGGCCACCTTCCATCTCAGCAAAAAAATGAATAAAATCAAGCAATAAATATGAGCTGAAATATATTCTGCAGACCCTGAAGATCCTATTTGTATGAAATTACAGGTTACCTGGGGATTCAACAACCCATTCCCCTTAACTTCAAAGAGTGATTATCTTTAATATGTCAAAATACTAAGCAAGTATACTTTCTAAAGCTGCTGTCCTCATTCCAATATGTTGACAGCAAAATTAGGGAAGAACACAAAAATTAAAAGGCTTCTGTAATTGTCATGATATAAGAATGCCAAAAAGAACAAGAACAACTCAAAGTCAATGAATTTCTGAAATACGTAGAAGCTCTGTCAAAACATCACAGCTTAGATTTTAGAGAGAAAGGGAGAGGTACTTTGAGTACCGAGTGTAAGAGATCCTTTTAACCAGGGAAACAAGGTGGTAGTCTTGTTGTCTGCAATGAGAAATGTCTTCTTAAATTAAAGGTTTCTTCCCTGTTTTCTGTAGGAAGTAGAATCAGAGTGCCAAATTCCTGTCCCGCTAATGTCTGATTTTACAAGCAGGAAAATATTAAACAAAACTAGCTTTCATATAACACTTAATGCCCTTAGGCCTCAAAAGAGATGTCAAAGAGGGACAGTATTGCTCTCTGCACTTTTTGGACAAACATTGGCCTATTCCTGCAGTCCACAACTCAGGCAAGACTCCTGGTAATGCCAAAGGGTCAACCACACTCATTCTGAGGCCCAGGCAAAGCTTGGTCTGAGCATCTCCACTCTTTGGGGGATCAGGCCCTCCTTTGCTAACAGGACAACATATGTGTGAGAGGTAAAACATTTGCCTGGGAAAACAAAAATTTTCTTCCTGTCAGATAGACAAAGTACCAGTGGCCACATACCACCTTAAATAAAAATAATAAAATGCAAAATGCTCGGAGCCAAAACAAGATTAATGCTGTATTTTTTGAGGGGGGAAAAAAAAAACCAAACTAGAAAAGGACTGCAGAAGGCTTTTAAGCCTTAACTTCTAGCAAATAATTGGCAGCAAATGCCTAACAATTTATAAGAGGGAATAAAAATATTCATTGTGTGTGTATGTGTGTTGGCTTTGAACACCGTGGTCACCCTCCAGCTAAGGAGCCGCTTACAGCTGCCAGCCAGCAGCCAGACACCAGCGGGGAGCTGGCAGAGCCCTCGTGGGCCCATTGTGTGTGTGTCCAGCCGAGGAGCAGAGCCAAGGCTCCTTCTCGGAAGGAGCAGCTCCCCTCGGCGAGCTAAAAACGACCTCCTCGCCTGCCGGCCGAGCCCAGGAAGGTGCCGAGCTTGGGCGAGATCCGATGGATGCCGCTCCCCACGCCGTGGGCGTCCGCTGACTGTCGGCGTACGGCCTGCTAGGGGCTCTTCGACGAAGTCCAGTAGGTTTCACTCGAAACTTTTCACTGCCTCGGAGTCTGAGCCTATGGTTCGCAGCCTTTCAGTGTATTTGTATTACTGCAGTCCTGACACGTAAAGCAAAATAGTTCTCGGAAGCGTGTGTCCTCCTGTTATTGTTCCAGCAGAAAAAACTCAACCACCAACCGAAAACCTGAAAATCTGGTGGACTTTTTAAAAATTATTTATAGGCAAGAACAGCTCTTGTCCTAGGGCAAAGTCAAAACCTCTGTCTTGCAAAGCTGTAGCAGAGGTAGAGGTGGTGGTACCTGAAGGCAAAGACGCTCAGCCCAGCTCAGCCCAGCTCAGCCCACCTGGTGCAGTGACTCCACGGGGCCGTTTGCTTCCATTTATTTTCTTCCAGGGAGGGGGAGGGAGTTGCTGGGTACAAGCTTTGCTGTACTCACCCACATGTGGGCTGTGGAGGGGAGCACACAGCGGGGTACCGCGCTTACCACGGGGTCAGTGGGGAATAGGGGAAAACACATGCAGAAGAGGCTTTCCGTTGAGCGTGGGAGATGAAGCTGGAAAACCCAAGCTTATTCTCTGCCCTCAGGCTGCCCAAGCAGCTATGTGGTGTGTACGAGGTAGTACTGGCCAGGAAACCTCCACAGCAAGCCAGCCTGTCGACCAGAGCCCAATTCCAGCGACACGACCCGGCCACCGCGCTAACGGGAAGGTGTGAATGAACCTCCCTCTTCCTTTCCCAGGGCATTTTAGAAAAACCTTCTGTTGGCTGCCCGTAAGTCAACTGTAGATGTTACCTGCGGTCACAGAATGTGATTCATTAGCATATTTATGAACTGAAGCAATCATAAATATAGATATATGTTATACCTGGAAATATAAAGCACCCAGAGTCCAGCTCTGTAAACATGAATGCATTTTGTCAACAGATGTACAGTATGACGGACAGATCTCCTTCAGTCACTCAATACATTGATCCTAAGCAAACAGGATTATTCAGAAGGCTATGGCACATGCCGTTTTGTAATTCAGACGTGTGATCTTTCAAACAAATCAATGGGATTATATTTGCATTTTGCAAGTGGAAGATGAAATGGTGGCAGCAAGTCCATAATTAGCACTCTTTCTTTTGTTTCATTCCAGTTTGATTTTTGCTCTCATTTCCTTCAGTCTCCAGGAAAAATTATCTCAAGCTCAAATGTGCCACCAGACGATATTTTTACTGTCTTGTTCATTTTATTCAGGTAAGTCCTTTGGAAGCGGGAAATGAAAAATCATCTTTAAACTAGCTAGGAAATGAGGTGGAGAGGAGTGGGCTACAGCTGAGATTTTCACAACCTTGAAAGGATTTTTGTATTTAGAAATGAAAAAAAAGAAAATCAAGTTAGATTTCAAGGTCATTAGTAGAAAAATGTGAAGTTTTAATGAATTTTTATTTAGTGTTGCCAATCACAGCAGTCAAAAATCATGACTCAAGCAAAAATTAATGAGATGGGCTTAAAAATTGAATTTTACATGTGATAAATTTGGAGTTCTTTGTTTTACATCTGGTTTTAAGCCTTGGGCATTCTTTATAACAATGATGGCTAGAAAACTTCTATTAAAAAATGGAGAATCTTCTATATCTAAGGAAAATGGTGTTAAAAGCGTAATGTTATGAAGCTCTGTAAACAGAAGTCTTGTCTAAAGTTTTGGAATTGTGGAGTAAGTTCAATACCAGAAAATGCTTTGTGATAAGAGATAATTTGGACCCTTCATCACCAAAAATGCTGAAGTTGGGTTTTAAAGTTCAAAAAGTTTCATTTTGAAGGTTTTGGGGGTTGTCTATGAAATAATTTTGAGGGGGGTACACTGCTCAAACATCACAATTAATAAAAAGCATTGTACTTCATTTTTGTGACTAACCTGAGTCAGTAATTTAGTCTGGGACATTTTGGAGCCCGGCACATGCTTTATAAGTATGTGAGTCAGAAACTTCATGGGAGCAGAGAAGTTCATCCTGCTCCCGTGGAGTTTCTGATGGTCAGTGGCAAGAGGGAGGAAAACGGAGAGGGTCAAAAGCTCCGTACCCTGAGGCAATACTGGGGAGTGAGGACTATGCCAGCAGCGAGCTCCTCCCAAGCTCCACAGGTTTCTGCAGCTCCACCTCCGAGAGGAAACCCTCCGGAGCATAGGAAAAAAAAGCTTAAAACAGAAAATAAAACTCCTTGAGCTATCTGAATATTCAGTAAGTGGATGGAGAGATAAGTCTGAAGTAGGTAGTGAATGATGTTAGCAAATGGATAGATGGGAGCAGATGAGTGATGAGACAATGAATAAGTAAGGAAGGACTGAGAGGTAGGTGTGATTTGAAAGGGCATAGCCCAGAGCTGCTATCGCACAGCCTTAACAGGACTCCCCAGGAAAAGATAAAAAGAAGCAGGAGAAACACCTGAGTCACCTGCAAGAACAGCTGTTGCCAAAGCTTTCACTGCGTTCGTTCGTTCGTTCGTTCTTTCTTTCTTTCTTTCTTTCTGCATCTTTTATGCAAGGATTGTAACGATTAGGCCTCTGAAATACACTGTCAAGCCCTAATTCCAGTCTAATTAGGAGTCACTTACTTGCCTGTCTGGGAACTCATGATCTCTTTGAATGGAGCTTCTAGATAGACACACAAACACCTCTGGCTCCAGCAGAATAAATCTACAACGCGGTTCCTAAAAAGGCTCAGGCTTGTGTTGGCTGGCTGATTCGGCTGGGATAGCTGAGGCAGCTCGCACCCACGGCTATCCCAGCCCTCTCCCGGCAGTGGCTGAGCAGGACAGATGTTTGAATTACCTCTGTTTACAGCTTGTCCTATAGCCATAAACAGAGACTGGTAGTGGTTTTATGTTAATGCTAATCAGACGTTAATATATCATGCTGGAAATCACAGCAGTGGAGGAGTGGATGTCAATCCCATTTAAGCCTCTTCTTTATCATGGTTGAAACTTTGTGCAGGATGGGCAGCTTGGGACAATGGCCACTTCCCAGCTAAATCTTTTTCTAAACATGAGTCAAAGCCCAGATTTAAACAGTCTTCAGCTGAAGTCAGTAATACTGAGATCTTAATAAGTTTCAGGCTGTTTTGTGACTGGGAGACTCTGTTGTGTGTTACCAGCAATGGCAACAACCACTTATGAATGATTTGAAGCCAGTTTTTAAAACATCCTCTGAAACACAACTCCTCAGGACCGTTAGTGTGAAGAATCCACGTTTATTCTGCATCAAACATTCCCATGTGAAATCGGACTTTCATTTTTAGCATTATTTACCTGTAGCATCATTTACGCGGGACTGGAAAGGAGTGCCCCGGACCAGAATTTGAAAACAGCGTGGTGTCCTGCAGTTGTGCAATTCTTTCACTGATATCCAAAGTAGTGAAAACTACATTTGTTATCTTAGACCTGTGTTTCTTCTATATTGTTGACAACCTGAAGTAGAGTGTAGCCTCCTTTAAAGCTTAAGGTTACACAAAAACACCCAAAGTACCTAAATGATCCAGAAATTCCACTGTCAAAGGTAACACCTGCCCCTTTCACGTCTAGGTCTACTTTAATGAGGTTTAAGATTTCAAGCCTTCAGGACACTTCAGAGAATGAGATTTCTGTATGAATGTAGGCAATTATGCCTAATGAGTTTAAAAACAAAAGGAGAGAAACATTTAGTTAAAAGCACTTCTGGATAAGTCTACCTGTTTCTTGATGCCCATGACAAGCTCTATAGTTTGGTTTGTCTCCTGTTGCTGCTTGTAAGGTTTCCATAGGTGAAGGGGAACCTGGTGAATGACTGTTCAGGGTGACAGAGAAAATCACTGCCCACAGAATGTTGCTTCAAGCACTTAAGCAAGGGAGAAATCACAAAGTTTTTCTTTTTTCCCCATCTTTTGGTAGCAGAACAGGGAGCTACATTATAGCAAAAAAAAAGAGAAAGAGAGAGACTGAAAGAGCTTTTGTCAGAACAAAGGGAGAAGAAAGGATACCTACTCAGCTACTCTTGGGGAAAAAAGGGTTAACTGTCTATTGAACCCAACACCAGATTAAGCAGCCAGTTATGACATGCATGAGTATTGTATCCTGCAACATAAAAGAGGAAAAGTGATTTTTAAATGGTGACAATAAGTGAGTGAATGAAAAAGATTTGCTATTCAGAACAAAAGATTAAATGGCTAACATGAGAAGCTGCCTTATTCTGAAAATAAAGATTAAAGTAGAATCTGACAAAAACCCCCACAGCAACACAGCAAAGAAAACTGCAATTGTTACATGTTTTGGACTACCACAAAGCTATATGAAGGATAGAGCAATATTACTGGACAGAGGTGAAGTGAGGATGAAACCGCAGCTGCTCCAGCTCCATCGCTTGGTCAGTGGACTTCAGTAACAGCGATGGCAGACCTCTCTGCAGAAAAGTAGAGAGAAAAACAGAGGGACCTATTTTCCTTGCATTGGTCAACAGTGAAATTAAAACTCTTAAATCTTTTTATTTTGTGGATTTTTATGACCTCGTTACCTCACCAGTGCTTACAGTAGAGAGTACTGTGTAAAGCATAGTTCCTCTCTAGAAAAAGCACTGTTACTCAGGTGAGGTGTTTTTGTAAGAAAGCCAGCCTTACAGTTGTATCACGTTACAATGCATCCTGGCCAAAATGAATGGAAACCCACAGCTCACAAAAAAAAAAAAACCAACAACAAAAAACCATTCTGTTATTTGCTTATTTGCTCTTCCTCCATAGGTAAGAAAACAAGAGTACGAAATAACTCTTCTGGTGACGCACAGTTCAATATGGTTGAAGTGTTATAATGTGTTACTTGAGTCATAACTGACAGGGTGCCAGCCTTACATTTGTTAGAGCAAACAGAGATCAGCTTTAAATTTCCGTGCTGTTATGCAACCATGCTCTTACTTAAAGGACTGCTTGTACTTAAACAAGAAAGGCCATCTACCTTCCTGTTACAGTGCTGATATAATTGTCTCTACTGCAGACACATGTTCATATACGCACACGTATATATTTAAATACACACGTACACGTTGGCACTTTAACTGCTCTAAGGAAGCGCTCACTACTTGGCCTTCAAGGATCCTGCCTTGTTTTTACAGAAGTTTCAGACTGGGGGTTGCTGCAGCTAGTGAGGGGAGAGGTGACCCCATAGTCCAGCTGACCACGCAATTCAATTCTCTTCAATCTCAGTAGTCAGCAGGACTTACACACTAAAATGTAAGAATGTAAGAAGAATTCGTATTTTCTGCTGCTAGTTTCTCAAAAGCTGATGCCATTATAACTTGGCTTTCACTTTCATTAATCAGTCATTAGCACAGTCATTGTATTTACCCGGTCTCTATTGGCTTTGTGGGAGGTACCTGCTTATTAGCACAGCGTACAGAAAAAATACTTTCCGCAAGGTTGCTTGGAAGACTGTTAGCGAACAGAACTGTCGAACCGCTACTGAGAGTAAGTTGGGCTCCAGCTTTCGTTGGGCAACGGGTTACCTTGCAATCTAGAAATGACAGATCCTGGGGTCTCCCTCCGGCATAGCCCAGGAAACGGTGTGCCCGGGTGTCACCAACGCAGTCAGAAGGCAAACCAAACCGACGGAGCCTCCTGAAGCCGGGGGGGGGTCAGCCGTGGGGCACCTCCATGCCTTCAGGTGCTGCAGCAGCCAGCTTCTTCCTTTCAGAGCCTGAATCAAGACAGCAGTGCTATTCTAGCTTAGCTTCTCAGGGCGAATCACACGACCAATGATTAATCGTGCAAGTATTTATCACTTCGGTATAATTTCTGCACACTATTATTGGGGTTGCACCTTCACTGGTGTGGCTCAGGCGTGACTGGAGCTGGCACTTGGGGAGCATCTTTCAGCAAAGAGCTTAAAGAGCTTGAGAGCCTGAATACTGACAACAGGTGAGGCTGCTGCTGGCTCGGAAGCAAGAGAGGAACAAGCCGTGACAGCTGTGGGAGAAAGCAGAAGCAACACAATTCGATATCATCTCCAGGCTGCCCCTTCGGGCCATCTCTGCAGACCCAGGGCTCTTCATCCCCCATGATTTGAGGAGGGAAGAAGGTTGGCCGCATGGAATTTGGGCGAAGGGCCTGAGCACGACTGCCCTGAGGCATGTGCCGCCCTGGCAGTGATGTGACACTGCTTGTACGGCCCCCAGAAACGTACTGCCTGGTGGCTGCGCTCCATCTTTCCACCCCACCATGTGTTGCCCCATGCGAGCAGCGCAAACACTTGTGATGTCTTTTCTCGAGGAATCCAAGGAAGTTTGTGCCTTGCCTTCTCCAGCAGGATAGCAGTAAGGGCACAAAGCGAGCTGAAATCAGTCAAATGGTGGTATCTCTTTGGGTCACAGCATCTCAGGCTCATTTCCATCCTTCGTGTTTTCAGTCCAAATGCTAGTAGGGAGAATTTCTTCTAAGGTGATTGTGTCATGGGACTTTTCCCCTTCTTCAGCTTTTGATGGAGTGTAACTTTCACCTGATTTCTCTTCTGGCAAACCCACTCTGGGACAGCTAACTCTGGGAAAATTCTGCTATCATACTGGTATTTCTGGATTTATCTGCAGCCTCCCCATCAGCACAGGTTGTCTCTCCCATTTCACTTTTCTGTGTTTGTCTAGGCAAGTTAACTGCAATCATTTCTCCAGTCCAACTCCTTCCCTAGCCTTTTCCACTGGTTCCTTGTGGTTCAGGCTGGAAGACTTTTGTCTTATCAAATGTGTGTAAGGGTTGGGGGGAAGAACATGCTTTACCCTTTCTCAGCACACTAAGCCAAGTTGTGAAGCTATCAGATTAATTCAGGATTTTTTTCAGAGATCGTTGCTATTGGTCTCCATCAAGGCCACCATCTACCTTTCCTTCACCTTGCAGTGAACAGAGAAGAAGGCGCTATCACAGAAATGGCAGGGCTAGAGACCAAGCACGTAATAAAGACAAAAGAATTACTCTTTGGCTTATCATTGAAGGCACAACAGAGTGTATCTGGATTCCAGTCCCTTCTCCCAGCTTTGGTTTTGTGTTTTAAATAAAATAGCCGTTGGATGACATACAGAAATTGGCCTGGAAACAGGAACAAAGGACTCCATGCTCTCAGCTGAGTGCTATGCCCACAGAGATGCAGTATCATATGTATGTCACTCCATCTCATTCCCCAGTAAGGCTGAAATCTCTTCTGTACAGTTACATAGGTTTAATTGGTGGAGGAGAGAAGCTAGTAGAGAATGACATGCTCAGATAGATGTTGATCTGAGGGAACTGAATTGGGTTTTCCATTTCCCAAGTAGATGCTCTGACCACTAAATTATGAAAGAACACTACTTCATCCATTTTTTTAAGAAGTGGAAACAATAACATTGCTTGAGGAGCCCAGTCCTGTGGGTACATTGTAGGTGTGCTCTGATAATGCTTAATAGATTAGGATCCCCCGGGTAATTGTACACAGTGAAGCTGAGAGCTAGATTTCAACCACACTTGTGAGAACTGAAGTGTTCACAGAGGGTGAGTGGCAAATACATGGAGCTCCTGTCAAGGAGCTTGCAAGTAAAGGCAGTACCTAAATGGGAATCTAAAATTTTGGGGTTGGACCTATACATTTGACTTTTGGGGGGGTTCTGATCCCTAAGTCCTGTCTTACATCGTAGCCCAACTTGTAATCGTGCCTTCTTGTGACTCCTATGATAAGAACAGAAGGTTTTTACCACGCTTACTCTTGGCCAGAGTTTTGTGAAAGTGTGACAGTGGATGACACAGCAAATATGAAACAGCAGTAAGGCTGTTCTTACTGTAAGAAACAGGTCAGATGGCCATCAAATAAACAAGACCAATAAATACCGCTCTCATCCAGCCCTAGCATCTGTCCAGGAAATCCTTGGTTCCCAAATACAATCTCAGTCTTTTTCTCTACTATCACTTACTGACATCCTCACAGGAGGAAGGGAACTTCAAATTCTGCTTCTTACTCCCTTCAGAACTGAGTCCTGTCTTAGATAATCCAATGCCCTCCTCACTGTGGATCACATTCAGGCAGCTCTTAGGAAGCCCATGCTCTCACAGTGCCATCGTGGCCGGAGGGTCACATATTTTTCCCTTCAAAAACTCCCTACACAAGGACAGAGCAGGAACAGAGTTTTCTGGTATAATTTAAAGGTCAGGAACTGTCAGCCCTGTGTCTCTACATGGATGCTCTCTTGCATGGACAAGCCAACGTGATGCACACAAAGAGCAGCGCCATGGTTCCTCTCCTACTGCAGGCTACAGCTGGCGTTTGGCATTCGTCCGCTGGAAGGGGGCCAGTTATTTAGTTACCCAGTTATCATCGTGTCTCCACGGGGGATCTCGCAGACCAGCAGCAGAGCCTTCCCTTCTCTCGCCCCCCCAGCACGCGATCTGCGGTGCCCGGAGATGCCCCCGCCACGCAGCCACGCGCGCGCGCACCAGGCACGCCACTCCCGCGGCCCGGACCGCCGCCACCCATCGTTTGACCCAGCTCCTGGCATCTCGCACTCAGTCGTGGAAGTAACTGCACAGCCTGTACTCACGTTCCTGCGAAGATGGCTTAAGCCCGTGGACGGAATGCATTTCACAAGATATAGCATGTACGATTTCTGCTGCTCGGTGTGTGCGTACCTATTAAAATAAAGCTGTCTGTGAGTGTTTGCGTGTGCTTGTCTGGGGAAAACTGTGTGCAGAACCAGGATTTGGTCTTAGGGCAAAAGTAAGAGAAGCACTGTCCTGCAGGCACTTTTAAAAATATAACTCTTAATAAAGTGATGATAGTCCTATTTTTAGTTTAGCTTCTGTGTCTGGTCAGTAATGATTTTTCATAACGATTTATTGGACCCAGCTTTTTACTGTGCTCTTCCTGCTAACACTTTAGGAAGAGTAAAAAGCCTTGGTCCTAAAATTTAGTGCTTTATAGATGTCTTCTGTTGAGAAATATCAAAAAGTGGCTTGGGTTAGCCAGATTTTTTTGGCTGTCTCATTTCTGCTTGGCTCAAGTCTTACTTATTAGACATTTTCACATTCGTATCCCTGGCAATGGAAAAGCTATACATTCAAAAAATCTGGCACATGCACAAAGATGTGCACCGACATTCACGAAACATTTCCTAAGGTTGTAGTTGCCTGAATCTCAGCTCCTTAATTAGCAGGATGCTTTCAAGAAGACATTTTCAGGGTTCTGTTCTATCTGAAAGGCTTCTTCTAAGACTGGATTTACTGTGGGGCCTGACCTGATATCTCCATGGATTTCTAGACCAGTTGTCTTTTACCACTCAGAATTTTTGCCCCAGCTGAAGAACACTCTATTAACCAGCGGTCATTTTTGATACAAAGGTCAGGTATGAAGTGAAGCCAGCACACCCAGGACATGTTGGCTTTACTCCATGATGCAGTCAGCAGCCAGTCTGACACTGTCAGAAGCTTAATAGTCTTGGTGCATGTGTATGGATAATCCACAGGTCTGACCTGTCCCGGAGACATTGTCCTCGGGCTGCTTGCTCCGCACAGTGGGTGTGCAGAATTTCTTGGAGACAAGTACAGAAGCCTTCTCCCATCCTGCCATCCTTAAAAGGTTTTGTCTAGACAAGAGAACACTTTTGGCATAATTATTCTCTTGCATTTTAATATTGCATGCAAATAATTAGAACAGTGGTGTTATAATATAATTTCAAGCAGGCCATGCTACTTGTAGAGACCTGAACCAAACTCTTAGAGGCCGTTGGGAAAAGAAAAGAAGCTAAAATACTGACAAGTCAGCATAGTATCTCGTAAGAAAAAATAAAAGCTAACTTAGTTTTAAACACAACACTAATTAACGTAGATACTGAGAGCTGATGAAGGAATACGATCCTCTTTCACAACACTGTACCATTGGACGGATTGACAGCAACTGGATACACACACACACACACACTCATCTTTGCTTTGGAAATCATTTGTTACCACTTTTAACAGCAGAAAATTTTCTACATTTAGATAAAGCAATGGAAGGTTCCAAGTAAATAAAAGGAAAAGGGGTTGTTATTGCCAGCCTGCCATTCATTTCCCTTTGTATGCCATGTGCGGTACAACTAAGTGTGGTGCCAAATAAAGGGCCCCAAAATGGAGTGAGGAATTAATACAGATTAAAAAAATATACTTTTTCTGGGTGTTTTTCTGGGTTATCAGTTTCTCAGCCTGGTTCACTGTGCAGCTGTACAACGGGAGAGCATACGGATGGGGAGATATGACATGTGAACTCGCTCTGCCACAAAAATAAATGTTCATCTAAATGGGGCCTTAGTCAATTTATCATTCAAGCAAGTAAACTAGCTCATTACATTGGATGTGCGTACTTGAACTATAAAAAAATCCTTATCTCCATAGTAAATATGCAAACCTGGGAACTCAAACTTCCTTTATTTTTTACTTGGTACAAATACATCTGACATAACCATCCAACCGTACCCTGGGCTGCCTCCAAAGCAGCGTGTCCAGCAGGTCGAGGGAGGGGATTCTCCCCCTCTACTCTGCTCTCATGAGACCCCACCTGCAGTAC
>JAVJGG010000058.1:739171-757233 GCA_035590195.1 Aviceda cuculoides
TGGAAGGTGTCCCTGCCCATGGCGGGGGGGTTGGAACGAGGTGGTCTTTAAGGTCCCTTCCAACCCAAACCATTCTGAGATTCTATGATCTAGCTTTGTAGATGCGCTTGAAACAACCACACATGCTCTAAATGACTTTAGGAATGTAGAAATATAGGCATTTTTAGTAAAATTACTGACATCAGGATCATATGAGTAATCAAAATCTTACCACAGTCTACGTATTTTCCTGCTATTCCTATATTCTAGAATGACTCCTCTATAAAGAGAGTCTAATTTGTAATAGAAATTATTTCATTTTAGAATATTTACCCTGCTTTGTAAGTAGAGTAATTATTCTGGAACATGCTTATTTACATTTTGGATTAGTGCCTACAGAACGGCTCAGAGGAATAATTATTTTGGAAGAGCTATTCTGATCGATTCCTGCATCTGAGGCCCTGCAGACCATATGTGTCACCAAAGGCAATCCAGAACTCCACAAAGTAGTAATTGAGGCCTTTGACTTAAAAGGCTTCGACACTATTTGATCTAATGTATAATATTAACTATTTATAGTGAAAAAATACAGTTATCACACTTTTAGGGCACTATTTATAAGCCAGCTAAACGCAGTATGCAATCACTAAATGCCTAGTGTAGGAATTTCAGCGCAATAGAGAGGAAATGTATTTGTCTACAGGATGCCGTTAGGGCCTTGATGGTCCCCACAAAAAATGCTTTGTGCCTGGGTGTTCACTGCCGAACTGTGCCACTCGGAAGAGAGATGCGGCTGGCCCTGGTGTGCAGGTGCCAGGTTTTTACTGGGGCGGTCAGGAAGCTAACTGAGAAGTCCAGACCAAGTTCTTTTCTTGAGCACAGCACCCACAGGGTGCCAGGCCAAAACTCCACCGTGGGAATGTCCACCAGCCCAGCGCCAGGGAGGAGGAAGCTTCTGGGCCCAGGAACGCTCCCTGGCAGCGTGTCGCTCACTGGTATAGTCACAGCCTTATGTCCCTGCCAAGGAACGAGAGCAGTAGGATGATTCCTAGCTTGTTTGTGCTCCTGGAAAATGATGAGACTTTGTATACGGTATATCTCTGCGTTGCTGTCATGGCTTACATCATTTCTTCCCACAGAGAAAAAGCCAAGGTAGCATATGCCAGGAGCAAAAATCTCCCGAACGATCTTGTTGTGGAGAACTCCTCGTTCCGTTGGGATGGAATAAATGCTTGTCCTACCGGCATGGTTGCGGGGTCTGCCCCAAACGGTGTACTTATCAGAAACTCAGGATTTACCCCAGTAGGAAGGAGAAATCAGAACCTATTCATTAGTTGTTCCATAATAGATTTAAAAATACAAACATGCAAGGTCACTTACATAAAGCCTGAAATACCATATGCTCAACACATTCCAGAACACCAAACACATGAATCACTGCAGTTATATTCATAAAAATACTCTTCTACTCCTCCAGCACATCACACAATGATGTAGTTACAGGAACTTTTTTTCAGGTGGAAGCTGATTTAAGAGGTTCCTGCATTTCCTGCTTATTCCTGCCCCACAGCTATAACCGATCACGTCCTCAGCTGCGCCGGTTTAATTCTGTGCAGCTGTGCCAGCCACCATACGGGGTTTAAAAGACCCCCTAACAACAAACAGACAAAAACCCACCAATGCTTTTTGCAAGTTGATTTAAATACAACCCTTGGGTTATTTCAGCGATGTAAGTGTTGCTTCAGCGCTGCCGAGGGGCAGTGGCCTGCTGCTCCGTGGCAGGAACGAGCAGCCGAAGGAGGGACGGGAAGAGCTCTTGAACCAGCTTTGCGGTCAGAGACCCCACACTGGCCAGGCTGGATTCTGGGCCACTGGTGAGAACAGGGCCATAGCTGAGCAAGCCACCAGAAAGTGTCCTTCTCGGAAACATTTGCATGGTTTTTAAAGAGCAAAGACAATCGGTAGCGGTACGATGACATGTCCGCGTGACAGAGACAAACCTGTAAGTGTCCCCGGTCGTAACTGGGAGAGATGCGTGAGCTGGGCTGGGCCCAGCATGCAGGGGCTCTGTGGCTTCTTTAACGATTAGACCTTCTGAAAAGTCTTTTTAAAAGATGTGTAATAATAAAAATAGTAAAGCTGAATGTTATCAAAACACTTTTTATTAAGTTTGTTTAACCTGGACTCTACTGAAATGCAATTCTACCCTAGCCCTTTTTAAAAGCTTTCTGTGTATATTCTGTATATTTCTGTGTATATTTCTGTGTATATTCTAACACACCTGTGTCTGCATTGTTTGCACAAGCATTCAGCCTCAGTAAAGGTGTGGGGGTTTCTCTCACTTTCACTGGAGTAAGACAAGAAAGCCTCAGTGGAACTGACAGAATTAAGCCATTCTTAAATAAGCACTGGTGAAAGATGAAGCAAAGCATCCATGCCTTGGTATTTAAAATGAGGTCAGCTGGCAGACAAATTTCCAGTGTAACTGACTTACTAATCAATACAGAAGAACTCTCATTTGTTCCATAAAATGAATTCAATTTGCTTAAGAAAGTTATGGTGTTCTGAATATTGAATGCTAGAAGAGATGCGTGTGTGTGGAAGATGGAACGCAACCGTGACAAGTGTGTTTGATGGAAGTTTTTTCGAGAAGATATTGCTTCTTCAAGAAGAGTTAATTTATCTGGGAGAAAAACAGGAGAAAGTCCAGTATGGTTTTATGTGTTTTAGGACTTTTGGTGTGTGGCTGCATATTGTTTTACTAAAGCAGGAATGCAAAAAACCCTCTCCTCTGAAAACTTAAAAGGTACCAGGAGAAAAAGCTAAGACATTCACAGATGAAATACTTCTTTAACTTGCTTTTCACTAAAAGACAGTTTTTCCATTCTACTGCTTTTAGAAATCAAATGGCAGGAATCATGGGAATGAATATTTTCTTTTTCCACCATTTGATGGAAAGGCTAGCAGTTTTTCTGTAATATTTGTCTTGAGAACTACTGTCTCTAGAACAAGAACTTGATCATAGATACGAGGGCCTTTTTCTTCTCATATGAGAAACTGCTAGTTTACAAAGAGGGCTCACGAGAAGTCCTGTTTCGACGCACAGCGTGGAAGCAAGAAGACGCTTTTCCCCCCCGGCAGCGTGAAGGGCTCGGGTTCGGTAGCGGGGAGGGCTGAGCTGAGGGTGGCTGGTGGGGTCGGACTCAGCCCTCTGCCCTGCTGCTTCCAAGGGCTGGGTCTGCGCAGCCGTATGAGAAGGCCAAGGGGGTTCCTTCCCGCTGTCCCCGCTGCTCCGTGGAAGGGCACAGAGGAGATGGAGCCAGAGTCTTCCCAGGGAGGCGAGGTGGGAGGAGGAGATGGGCACAAGCTGTAGCCCTGGCAATTCCCGGCTTGATACAAGAAAAATATTTTCACCGTGAGGGTGGTCAGACACTGGAACAGGAGCCCAGGGAGGCTGGGGACAACCCATCCCTGGAGATATCCGAAGCCTGACTAAGCAAAGCCCTGATCTTGCCTTGAGCGGGTGAGCCGGGAGAGCCAAGGTCCTGCGGTCTGTCCTGTCCTCCCTCCTCCGGCTGTACGGAGAGCAGATCCGTCTGAGAAACCACCCTGGCAGCGCTGGTGGTCCCGGGTGGTCCCAGGTAGCCGTCACCGGCTCTGGTTTACCGGGGCGGTTGCGGCAGTTCAGCAGCCGGCCGACGGGCGGGCTCCAGCTGAAGGAGCTGACGGGCGTCAGAGTTGAGGCCGTCTCCTCAGGCCTGCTCAGTCAACCCCCCTCCCCTAGTCTCTTACAGCTCGGAAGGGTCCCTCTGGAGTCTCTTGTCTTTGTCTCCTTCTCTCTCCAGGACGCTCAACTGCTGAACTGTGGACGTTATGGCTATTACTGACGTAGAAAGAAAAATCTATCTTCGGTGATCTTACATACAGACCCACAATGTGAACGTATATCCAGCTAACCCGTGCCAAGGAAAGAAAGCTTACTTACCTGTGGGTACTCTACCCTCATCACTCTCTGTAGCCTCAGAGCTCATTCCTATTTGGTCTTGTGCCTTCTGTTGTTTTCCATTCATACAGCTAAAGCAGTAGTCTGGGCTCTTGTTACCCTGACTGCCTCAAAGTCCTCTTCTCAGGCCTCGACAAGAGCCGCTGACATCTGTTCGCAGTGTTGCTGTAGAGATGGCTTTGATTTATCACTATGACAACGTCATCCTCGGTGCCGCATCCCTGCACGGCTTCTGCTTTCTCCGTTGTTGCATCCCTCACTAAGCACTTGTCTTCAAAGCCCATCTGTAGGGAAATCACTTGCTCCACTGCTGAACCGCACTTTCCTCCGGGATGGAGCTCCAGCAGTGTATAACACTAAACATCAGGTTTAGGAGAGGAATGAAAAGCTATAGTATATACAGTGTTAAATAAGGATGGATCTACACAGGCTGAGTGTAATAGCCAAATAGGAACGGAAAAGGTTCTGAAAAAGTTTAATTGTATTACTACTTTCTGACATGTTAAATTTTCTCAGTGGATTTTGAGATTTACCCAAATGAGTGGGTGGTTTAAAAGCCTTTTATCAAAACTTTTGTGCTACGTAAATTCAGAAGTACTTTACTCGACTCCCAGAGGAAGCCACTGACGGAGCTGCATGTGGCTGTTGGAGGGACTCAGCACTGTGCAGCGGCAGTAAGCTTATCAGAACCTGGCCTTGGGTATAAAACTCTCCTTGAAATACTCTCCACTTACATCCCGCTCTGACTTTAAAAGCTAAATGTTATATTCCTTTTAGCGAAACAGCTTATAACTGAGACAAAAAGGACAATGGCAGCTTCCAATTCCGTACAATGATACATATGTATGTGCACATTTCTGTGTTTGTTATGTACCGGTACAGAAACTTGACAAAGCATTAATTTTGTATATAGCACTTTTGAGCCGTGCTTGATATAGTGTTGCATTTGGCTACAATTCAAGATGTAGCTTGATATTTATATGCTATTTTATATTGAAATATGATTGCATGCTTTTAGATTTACAAAACTCTAGCCTTGCCAGGAAATTCTTGCCTGTAAAGCTATTTTAGGACTTTATCAGTTAAAAGGCTTAATAGCTAAATTTTGTCCTCACATTGACTTAAATGGATACTGCGTATGCATATTCAGAGGCAAGCTTTGGCCTTAACTTTGATTTAATTGTTTAGCATGGTTAGAATTACATACTTAAAAATCCAGGGTGATTAATGAGACTAGTGACAGTTTGTGAACTCCTAACGGTTCTCTGATGGTTGGAAAAAGCTCTAAATTTCTTTCTCTGACACATTATACAAACAATAACTTAAATCCCCATGTGGTTTCTATTTGTCACAAATACAGATGATTTAAAAGTTTTAATGAAAAACTGACTGAAAGGAAAATTTTCACATAGCATATTTCCTTCTTTCACTTTTTCTTACCAACCAGTTAAGCAACTGAAACACTTCCAGTGTTCAGAATGAAACAATTTTAGTATTGCACAGAAAATGTGAAATATACCTGATTCCGCCCCCCCAACCCCGAGAAGTTTTTGTAGCTCTTTCATAAAATTCTGTGGAAAATACTTACTGTTTTCTAGCTGACCCAGAGACTTGAGCCAGAAGAGCAAAGGCACTTGGTCAGTAGCTGCTCCTGGCAGCCATTACAAAGTTAGCAGCCCATTGGAATCCCCCAGGAATCCGAGCTTTAACTTAGGAAAATAAATATGTTTCCAACCCTAACCACTCCAGAAAACACTGAAAATATGAACTGGGAGTAAATCAATGCATTGTTCCTTTACTGACTGTGCAGACAGCCTGAAATAAGGCCTGGAGAGACGGGAGGGAGTAGACTACAGTAGACTACTAACCGAAAATCCTTAATATGATCATTCAAGTCTTAGCATCAACCGAATTGCAACTGTTTATCATTTTAGTAGCAGCATTCAACTAATGTGCATGCGTTGTGATTCTAAACCAGCTGTCAACCTTCTCTGTGTGAAGACTGCCAGAACCCCCCCAAACCTGAAAAATACAACACATTGATTTTTGTATCACTCAGAAGTCGAGTCACAGAGGCCTTGTTGCAGAAACTGCGAATTAACACGGAACAAAAGGCTAGTCTCTGCCCTAAGGAGCTTGCAGTGTAATTATGACTGGAGTCAGCGTGTAAATACCAACAGAAAACAAATGAGCATAAGGGTTCACTGAGATTTCTCCAGGGAAGCAGGTTTAAGAGATGTCCATCTTCTTCCATCTCAGCTGCTTCTTTCCAGGATCGAAGAAGCGATCGCATTGAAAAAACACCACCGCTATTTTTAGTGCCGGGTTGCGGGGGCGGTCAGCGTGGATCGTTTCCCTTTTGGGGGCTGGAGCGTGCGCTTGTGGGGAGCTGGATCAGCAAACCCCACGGGATGGCAAGCGGCGTCCCGTGGGCAGCCGGCGCTTCAGCCGGAGCCCCGCCGCTGCCACGGAATCGCTGCCGGGAAGAGCCTCAGCACCCGTCACGGTGTGCTGGCAGCCAAGGCGCAGAGGCTGGCCCGAAGCGTGGCGGGTAGCGCAGGTCCGAGTCTTTGGCAAAGAGGAGGTGGGAGTCAACATTGCCTTACTGCGTGAGCAGAGGCCAAAGAGGAGGAAAACCAGAACAGCCCGGAAGATGACGCCTGGTCGGTCAAATATTGGCGGCGTATTAGCCAGTGTCGGCACAACGTCTTGCAGTTGTGAAGTTAAGTGCACAGGAGCTGAAATTCCATGTTATTTCATCTCAAAGCCACGAACGTGCAATATTTGTTTGCACGCTTTAGTAAGAAAAAACATGAAGTCAAGCAGCAGCAGAATTCCCAGTATTTTCCAGCAGAACAGGACAAGTTTCAGCATCCTGGTATGTGGCAAACTGTACCTAGATTACAGTGTGCTGGCTATGGGACAGGATACCTGCCTGCAGCACTGTCTTTCCATTATAACACGCCTGACTTAAGGGATAGTTGTTATCACAGTGACATTTTTCTATAGACTTTATACACACTGTAGCTATTATAAAAGGTAGAAAGAACTCTTCTCTAAGTGTCTTATCTGTACACTCCAACTGGGCCTTGCTGAATCCCCCATGTAACTGTTACGCTTTGTTCAGCTTATAAAAAAACCTCTGTAGACCACCACGAATTTATGGTACATGGCAGCTTTAAACTTGTTTGTAAAGGTTTAAAGACAGAAGTTGAATTCCCTGGATTAAAATTAATTTTAAATGCTTTAATGGGGCGAGCTCTCTTATTGAAGACTGATGTGCCTGCAGGCTTTATAAAATGCCGACATTCTGGGATGCAGAGATATTCTCTGAGTCAGGTTGCTAAAGGATATCACACACCAATGGCAATTACCACTTTCCCTTTTGCGGTCACATACGATGCCATAAAATGGGCCCCAGACTTCCTTATTTAATTGCCTGGTTTCTTTTCATCTCAAGCACAGAGCAAGAGAAATGCACTTACCTCACCCTTGTAAAATAGCACACATTTTCTTACTGTTATGCCTTTGAAATATTGCACGTGACAGCGAATATTTAGAGAATTTCATGAATGGCAGAGACTTGTAAGCAGCCTTATCCTGGGGATATTTATTGGCACAAAGCTTTGGTGGCATCATGCTTCAATGGTGTTGAAGAGGTAAGACAAGTTTGTGCTGGTGGATGTGAGTGTGAGCAGACTCTTCCCACTTCAGAAGGGTGACTTGTCTCCTAGCCTGGCTACCAAAGGACCGTGCAATTGATGGTCAAACATTTGCATACTTCTCATTAGAATGTTTTGAATGAAGAGAGATGATAATGCCATTTTGCAGGACTATTTCCATATTGCAGCTTCAATTTGACAGGTGGTCCTGGACGCCAGTGTGGTCTTGGACAAATTGCTTCATGGAATGGACAAATTGCATGTTTATGCCTCAGTTTACCCAGCTGTGTATTAGGAAGAGTAGAAACTATAGAAATCCTGCCATCCTCGCTGAAAATGTTTGGAGAATAGCTGGTGAAGGCACTAAGCTACTGTGAAGTATTTAGTATTATTACACAATTCAAAATTAACATAAGACATCGAAGCTTTTCACCAAACAATGAAAGACGTCAGGATTCCTAGGCAAGCCCAGTGACAAAGACACTGCCAAGACTGGCCATGTGGTGCCTCAGCAGCTACCCAGCAGAGGGAGAAGCAGGAATGCTGTAACAGCGGTGGGGAGCAGAGGAGGAAAGGAGCGGTGGTCAGGGACGGGAAGCAGGAGGGAAGGGGTGAAGCGAGGCTCCGTTCTGCCGCCGTCTCCCCTGGTGCGACCCGCCGTTGAAGTGCGGGGCAAGGCAGCGCTAGCTATCGGGGCTGGCACCAGACTTTTTTTTTTTTTTTTTTTTTTTTGCCAACGCAAAGCCGTTGGCACTGCAGCTCCCTTTCCCCTGGCTGCGACCTCTGTTCAGATGCAGAAAACCCGCAGAGAGAATGTATTCTGCATCTCTTCACCAGTGCCGCCAGTAAACAGCCTTCCCTGACATCCCCTGCCAACCTACCAGTCAGTCCCCAGTACAGACGGCCAATGGGACCGCCACAGGCTACCGCCTGCCCGCTCGCCCCCTTCTCTGCACAGCACTGCAGCAGGGCCTGGGAAATGCTGCTTCGAGGAACCACTTATTTCCCCCTTTTTTCCCTCCTGATGGAGCACAGAGGTGGTAAGCAGGCATTTTGCTCTTCCCGCTGTGCCTGAGCCGCCAGCTTCTCGCAAGTCTGCCCTCGCACTAGTCAAGGAGGAAGAAATCTGGGTCCCTCCGACCTCCAGGCAGCAGGGTGTCAGTGGCAGCGCCTACGGAAAGAAAGGAAAGACATTTTTGTTAAGGCACACATTTTCACAGCCCAGAAGATGAAGCTCTGTCTGTTAAAAGTTATGAAATAGTGGTTAGTATTTGTCCATAATGAGCTCTGGACTAAAAGATAGATTAAAGAAATCATTCTTCTCACCCATTTGGCTTAGCAACAAAAAAGAAGGGGAAGAGTACACCCACAGTGATAAAGATACAGGCTTTTAAAGTCTGTAATCACTCTGTTTTGCACAGAATGAATGAATCAGAAGTTCAATGAGCTACAGAAAAGAATTTCAGGGGAAGCACGAAAACAGTCCTCCTCTGTAGTTCAATAATCTCACTAATGCCTGGAAAAATAAAAGCTCCATATTCTAAGACCGAATATTTCCCTTTATATTCCTTCCTATGCAAATTCATATGTCTGTTCCCGAGCACATGTTGCCACTAGGCTGCCAGTTGTTGTTCTTGTGCTAAAGAGGATTCAGAGGCAAAAATGTCAAAAAAAGAAAGGAAAAGACAACCCAAACTTTCAACGATTAGGTCACCCTTCCCTCTCTGTTAGCTGCAGGGTCAAGAGGTGAAGAGCCAGCCTTCAAGGGCTGTCACTGCCAGGCTACTAGAGATTCCCGTCCTAGGGAATCTGAGCTGCTTGGAGAGTCCGTGCCCGACCCACATCCGTCAGAAGGGGCCAGGTTCGAGCTGGAGCAGGGTAAAAAGAGCCAGCGCGGGCGACCCCGCGGAGGGGCAGCGGTGGGGGTGCCCAGCGTTCCCAGCGTGGCATCGCTGCCCTCGGCAGAGAACGCGTGGTGCGTCTCTCGGAGCTGAGGTCTGCCGGGAGGGGACGGCCTTCGGAGGGAAGGTTTCTGTTACCGACCTACCCCGAGGCGGTACCTACCGCGCCAGGGGGGAACGCACACAACTAATTCCTCTTGGGGATGTTTTCACAAGACAGTAGTTGCGCAGAACGTAAATGTGTGTTTTGGGGAAAGCCCAGCTGTGGAAGTATGACTGCTAACAGTTAACGGAGTTGACGAAAAGAGAAATGATACTTCTCCGTCTAATTTTAGTGTGGTAAACTAGGGACAGAGCTCCAGCTAAAATATAAATGCACTGAGAAAGTAATTCTGCATTTTGTAGTACTTAAAACAAGAACTGCTATCTAGAACAATCTTTTGAGGAACTAATTCTGCAGTTAAAAGAGCTGAGGAGCTTCTCTAGGATTTTTTGTTTGTTTATTTACACACCATTTGTCTTGCACTTAGTATCTCATTCAGAGCCCGTCTGTGCTGAGGGACATTCAGATGCTCACGTCCAGGAGGAGCACTTGTAAGGGGGCATGGGTCCTTAATCCTGTGTCTCTATAAGCCAAGCACAGTTTTAACTGTATTGCTACAGAAGGAATGGCCAAAAGATACGTTAGGCAAACCTTGTAAGAAATGTAGTATCTTTTATTAAACCAGCCAGTAAAAAACAGACAGCCTTTTGGATCGGCATGCCTTCTTCAGGCCTGAAATCAAACCTTTTTTATTGTCTTCAGTAAATGTTATGTCAGGATTGGATAGGCATGGGAAACTGTTTCTGCCATAGGTGAGAATGAAAGATGGATGGATCCATCGATCAGCCGACAGACTGTTCACCAGTTTACAGAGAGAACCCCCCCAGCAGAGGGCAGGAGGAGAGGTGAGGTGCCGCGGGGTCTGCCTCATCTCCTCTGTGAAGGTTTCTACCAAGAAGACAAGTGCGGTTCCCTTTGTGTGTGCATTTAAACTTCATTACATACCTGGCATCTTTGAGGGTCATTTTCTTTGCAGTTCAGAGCAAAAATGAAATACTACTACCCCTATGGTGTAAAGCAAGCGTTAACTTATTTAGTGTGGCTGGTGACGGACTGAAGCGAAACACGGGCGTCTATCGTACAGGCTGACAAAGTCTGATTTCATTCCAGCATTTGATTCCCACCTTCCCTACCACAAAGGCCCTATCCCATGAATCTATGCATGGTTTACCTTCTATCCAAATTACCTGGTCAGCCTCTTCTATGATCAGATGGACGATTGTACTAGACACAGAAAAGATCTCATATATACACTGAAAAAGTCAAATTCTCCCAGGCTACAACCTCACGTCAAAGCCCGTCCCTTCCCACAGCACGTGCGTATGAGGGATCTTCCAGACCTGGTGGTCCAATGTGCAGGGGGGCTCCTGTCCCACGGACTAACGTACAGCATCTTGTGCGCTGCCACAGAACAGACTTAAGTCCAGCTGTAAGACGGTAAAAACTGCCATCAGGTATAGGTGTGCTTAAAGGTAATGCGTAGACTAAGCGTGCTTCATTCAGTATATAATGAAGCAGCAATTAAACATTCCTTTGGTCAGTGGCAGCTGCAGTGCTAAGATAATGCCCAATAAAGCAGGAGCAAAACCAAAGCTATGTGAACTGATAGGTTTCCCAGGGGCTTGCTTGCAGAAACAGGATCTGGTAGTACTGATTTATTTTGCAGCTGGGTGTGAGACAGTCAGAAAGTGAGTACAATGCCAGGAGGAAAAGAGAAATGCAGGAGTGTGTGTTGCCTTTGGGCAGTGCTTTTTTTGGGTAAATGATGTTTTTTGGGGAAAGTACTAACCAAAAGGGCATGTCTGAATTCCTGAAACTGGAAACTGCCTCCTCCTTAGTATTACAATGTTCAGGAGAACAGAACTTTGCAATTTTTTTAGGTATTTTTTTTACTGTTAAATATTTAAATCTGTACTGAAGAAATTCTTGATCCACAATTAGCTACTTTGTCTAAGATAAAACTGTTCTGTGAGTTCCGAGTATCAGTATTGGGTGCTTGAACCAACAAACAAAACAGAGTTTCCATGGCAAACGGAAAAATTTCACAGGCAAATGAGGATGTATTTCTTCAACCTGGTTTGCTTTAGCAAGTTTGCAGGGAGTGTGCAACAGAGGCACCTCGGTTATTCAAGTCCTTGTACAGCTCACAGCTGGCATGGCAGCATTTTCTGTCATCGGGTTAAATCTGAGACAGCACCAGGGAGATGAAACTGTAAAGATTTTGCAATTTTTAATTTAGAAATTGTGTAAGTACGCAAACAGCCACATGATGAACAAAGTAACCAGACATGAAAGAGTTTATGTTTACACAACATGTACAGTAATAAAAAGGAGTCATACAAGGAGAGAGAGCTACCTCCCTTCAACCTACTAGAAAACAGCGTATCCTGAATTACCTCTCACTGTGCTTTCATGAACACCCTCATGTTTGTCACCAGCGCCTTTATCAGAATTACCAGCAGAGCTGAGCCATGTAAAACTGTTGTTGAAAAAAAAATGAAGGCATCGGCCACTGCAAACTGTAATGCACCCTGAGAACAGACGCGTCTTCTGTCAAGTCAAAAAAGTCAGGCGGCACGTGCGCGAGGAGGGAAGTGCAGACGTGGCTGGAGGAAGAAGGTGGAAGTTTCCACCCGACCTTCGCCTCCTTCCGGAGGGACTGGGGGGGACTGGGGACGAGCTGGGGCGGGGGCCGGCTGCGCCCCTCTGGCGGCCTCACCGGGGACCGGTCCGCAGCAAGGCGGCAGGTCGTGCTGCACCTCGTCGGGAGAGCGGCCTTTGCGTCGGAGGAAGACGGGCACCGGGGGGGCGCGGGGGGACCGAGAGGCCCCTCGGCATTCGTTTCCGCAGGAGGCAAAGTGAGGCGCCCAGCCTGGAGAGGCACGTGCTGCTGCAGGCGACGAGAGCGCGAAGGAATGGCTTGAAAGCACCATGTTTGCGAAAGCGGAGAACTTCGTACACAGACATACAGTCTTGTGTAATCGGTACCGATGTGGCCAGACCCTATGAAGAGACGTGAAAAGAACTTGGGAAATTATCATCTATCTCTACAGCTTTGGTTCAGGAACCCTTCAAATACAGACTAATTTGCCCAACGTTAACACGCAGCTGCACTCTGTGGAGTGGCTGCTGCCCTCTCCCTTGTCCTCCGGACCTTTTCCTCTCCTTTTAGATTCCCCCGGCTCAGTGGAAGATCATCAGCCTGCATTTGGGTAATGAACACCAAAGAGAAGTCATGAGAATGCAGTATATAAACAAAGGAGATGTTAAAAGAATTTGAAAAAGTATGTTAAAAAGGTAAAGCTTAAAATAGCATTTTAAATAGCTAAAAAAAAAATATATAAATCAAAACCTTTTGATAAAAACTCTCATTCCCTGCTTGATGGTGAGCAGTATCTTATTCAGTGAGACCAGTCAGACTCCTCACAGATTATGAGATTTCTAGAAGTTTATTGTAACTCGAGCAAATGGTGATGACAATATAAACTTTATTCCTTTAATTTCAAAAGCATTTTCAAGGAGATTCAATATAATTTATTTAATCTCAGAAGAACAACTTGAAAGATTACAGCTGAGTGACAGGACAACTCTTGGGCAGTTTTTACTCCAAAGGCTGCAATGTTGATGTGGAACTTCCTCGAAGTTGCAGAATTAGTCTGGTTTCGTGCAGTCTACTTGTGATCAGAACCAGGTCAGAGGATTCCTTCATGTTCCCTCAACTGGCTGTTTAATAAACACGAGTGTATTCCCTTTTTCTCTCACTGACAATATTGTGGACTAACCTGGAATTATTAACAGGTTTCTTCAGCATTAAAATTGACGAGTAACATTGCTAGCATTTTTTCAAAAGGCACAAAAAAAAATAGCTTCTCATAGGAAGTAATTTAATACCAGTGTGTAAAAAGCTGCTCCTCAAAAGGTATTGTGGTTGTAGATATATATATATCATTTAATGCATTCCTATACAGATGTATCTGAGCTGCTGTTTTATCAGAAAGCACCACCTCTGGTGACAGGTGTCTCTTTAAATTTGGCCCCATTTCAGTTACTTCTAACTAAAATGAGGGGATTTCACATTACTCAACCACAGCATTTGTAATTTAACCATTAAAAAATCTCTGTATCTTGTTGCACAGGGCTAGTATTCAAATCTCAGTCTCAGGTCGTCGTTCTCTTTGAAATACCCTTCTCAGACAAAGCAGTCCATGCTGATCCTACCAGACTTTTTTGGGAAGGCATCAGCCAGTTTTGCCCAAGCTCAGTAGAGGGCAAAAAGCTGCCAAGATCATGCGACTTAATAACTCTGTGCGACATCTGAAGTACTGGGCAGAGCAAAATACTGGTTTTGTGCAGGTTTTCATGTCTCCCAGTTCCAGGTCTCAGGATCAAACAGGTACTATTCTCTAACCTTACTGTCTTTGTGGCACGGGAATTACCCTTTAACAACACAGCACTGATCCACAGACTGGTTTGTCACCCTGAGTCTGACAGCGAATGTTTCAGAAAAAGGTGAAAGAAAACCCAGACTGAAGAGGTGCAGAATGATCTAGCCATGGGGGGAATATCTGCCTAACCTTCACTAACCGGTGGTTCTCTTACACCGTAACACACCACAGGTATATCCTGTACATTTCTTATCCTGTCTAATTAACTATGAGTGTTCTTATTATCTGTATAAAAGTCTAATCTTTTTTTAAATCCTGCTAAGCCCTTTGCCTCAATTATCTTCTAGCAGTCAGTCCTAATAGATAATTACACGTTGCATAAAGAGCATTTCCTTTAAACCATGTTTAAACATGTTGTTTCCCAATTTCACAGACCATCCCCTTTCTCTCGTGTTATGAGAGCCATAAAAGGAATCTCCCAATTTACATTCTCTCTCTATTTGAATTGCCAGTGTTTTATCTCTGTCTCTTAATCCCTCTTACTTGTCTCCTTCTTAGCATGAGCTATCTCACGCTCTCACGATGCAGAGGTTTCTGTGATTTTATCCTTGTGATTTTAGCCCATTGCCACAAAACTTCAATTCAGGCTTTGTTTTGTTTTGCTTTGTTGTTCTTAGATGTGACTACCATCATTTGGCATACTCTCAGTTTACATAACTATATTCTTCTCCATCTTCTTGTCTATTTTAGCATTGTTTGATTTCTATTACTGACATTACATTACAAGCTGAGATTTTCACTACAGTTCAGACGGTGAAAGAAAGTTTTTCCTGCTAGCTGACAGCAATCCCTAGAAGCTTTGTTTAATCCAAAATAGACAGCATTATTTGTCATACGTAGCTACAATTATAAAAATTTTGTGACAGGCTTTAATAAAAGCACTTTGGCTCTCAGGATGGCATGCTTTTCTTTTAAGGATGGTTTGGAATTTTTCCACAAAACATCTTTATTTTGGAATTCAAGTTTTATTTCAAATGTTCTGCTTTTCCGGAGAAACATTCAGTGGCAACCTTTCTGTGTGTTAAGATCAAACAAAAATGTGACCAAAATGAGAGTGTGTGAGAGAGAGAGAGGAGGAGGGAGGGAGGGAGGAAGATCTCCGGGCTCTTCCCCAGGACGGAGAGTGCCGAGGTTCAGGACTCGACTCTGAGTGCTGAAGTCCGCTGGTGTGTGCTTGGATCTCCTACCAGGAGCTCCTGGCGTTTCAGGTGGAAAGGATCCAAACTGCTCAAATGTCAATTTTTCCATACAAAATGCAATTCTTGGTTTTCGTCAGTCTCATCCCTTGGAATCTGCTATTGTGCTGAGACTTTCACAAATAGACATTTTCTTTGCAAAGGCAGTGCTTATTTACCCCTGTTATGTTACGTTCATCACAGCATTTTATAACTTTAATTTTGGTTATTGCTCCAATTAATTTACTAGTTACTGAAGAACTGGTTTCTCTGGTTTTGATCTCATATACGTCCCTTGTGATATTTTTGAAAGACGGATGCAGCATTTACTGCCATCATGCTCTTTGGTACAGAAACTGATTTTAGAACATTCCTTCATGTTTCTCCCCTTCTTTTCTCATACACCTCAGAACTGTTACCCCAAATCTAGTCACAGATTTGTGTTAAACTTTATGAATGTTAACTATTATTTGTAAAAAGCAGACAAACTTCTCCCAGCTACCTTCTTGCTTTTCTATTAAAGACACACTTCGATGGACATTTTAATTTTTACGTGCTTCAGGGACCAAAGTGACAAACGATTTTTTGATTGGTTTTGCTTTGTAGCCGGCTTAATCAGAATGAGGGAAGACTGGCAAGGTGTGTGAGTTCTTAGCCACGCAGTTAGAGGGGTCCACTCGGAGAAAGAGGCGGCGGCAGAGCCGCAGCGGGGCTGGCACGATGCGGCCAGTCCCGGGTGCCAAGACGTGCCACCACGGTCCTTTTCAGGTCGGAATTGCCCTGAGAGGAAAGGGTGGGAGGAGGGCAAGCAGCTGCTGGGAGCGGAGGAATTACGGCTCGACGAGCAGGTACGGCTCAGGCCGCTGGTTGTCTGGAGGTGGTCAGGTGTTGATGAAGGTGGGTCTATTCTAACTTTAATTTGCTTTTGCCAACAGCCGTGTAAACAGTATGTGTAATCGTAACACAAAGCAACTTGACGAGGGAGTTGTCCTGCTGTGAAAACCTGGGGTGCCCCACGCCTTTTCAGACACCTAGGCAGTACTTTACAAATACATCCAGTGTAAGGACTGGGTGGAGTCCCCAAGCCCCCCACCGCCCCCAGTTTACACACTTAGGAATACTGAAGAAATTTCCCCAACATTTGTGGAAGTTTTACCTGACGAAGCATGAGGACAGAGGCTGGTATTTAAGACCCTACGAGGTGTAAGGCCACTGTCTTTGCCGCGAGGCCCCCACGTGCCTGGGCTCAGCAGGTCTCAGCGGCGCATGGTGCAAGTTTGGCACTGCACCGTTCGGGACTCTAACACCCGCGTAATGGTATCTTTTGGTACGTTGCTACTGTTCAGCTCCGATGTGTCAGGACATTTCTGTGTGGAAAGAGGCTTTGAGGAAAACCGTTTAGGTGAGGAATGCTATGTCCCCTCCACATCATGTCGGGCTTTTGCCCCACAGCACGGTTCTCTCGCTCTCAATAAACCGCTGTCCTCCCCAACCTCAGATTTTGGCAAAGCGTGTCTTTGTTGTCGCAATAGCGGTGGCTGCTCTCTCATCTCTACAAACACACACACACACGCACAAGTTAAAGCTGAATTTTGTCTTTCTGGAAGGGTGTTAATGGCGACTTCATCTTCACCGATGCTCAGCTTGCTGACCTTACCCTTGAGGGTGGGAGTACGAAAATGAAGGCAGCGGAAGATGAGCTTCTGGATGTTGTGTGTGTTATATGTGTAAGCAGCACAAAACCTGGCTACCTGGACTTCAGAAGCCTAATCAGCCAAGTTTTGGAGCTGCAACCCATAACATAATTTGATAGGAACACACCATCCTCCAGCTTCGAACCTTTTCAAGTGCAACCACACAGAATCCCCCTGTGAACAATAACCAGTATGTTGCCAGTGGACCCAAATTCCAGTTGCTAACCACTTCTGCACCAGCCGGGTGTACTCCGGTTCTACATCTGCAGGGCTGGTGGGCCTTCGCAGATGCAGACCTGCTGTCTGTGCGTTCCTTGGTTTTCCAGGCTCAGGAGTGGATATGGCTCAGTTTGCCAGAGCAGAATCTGCTGTGCTCCTTGTCCCAATTCCTTATGCACGGACCTTTTGTGCCGGGGGTGAACAAATCTCAGCTTGAATCCCTGATTAAACCTGGCAAAGTGACAGAGAAGAAAGAAATCTAAACTTAACTGGAATTTGCTGACTACTAAAAATCTTCATGTATATAAATATATATACACACACAAAATCTTAACATTCTAAAAATTCTTTTGATATAAAGCACCAAAGAATTACTGAAATTCTCTTAGTCTGGCTTTTGTTCTTTCTCGAAGTCAGGACCTCAGAGTTTGAGGATGAGTCCTTTCTGTCCACTCTCTGCAGCCACTTCTGGAAGGTATGATATTACTCTATTTGCTCAGGTATTTTCTGTGCACAGTCAGGGACCACATGCTCGGGCCAGCAATGAGAACTGGTTTGCTACAGTTTTAAGCAAGGAAAATATAACAGGTGCAACCAAGTTGAAAGCTTCAGCTAGAGAGACCAAGAACACATAACTTATTTCAGAGCATTCAAACACACTGCTTGTGAAGAAAAGAGCAAGACCTAGGCCTTCTGAGTTGTTAGCAAAGCTCTTACTCCTGGAGAGAGGTGAAAATTAAACAAATGTAATTTCTTTTCCTTTTTGCAAATAAATAATTCATTACAAAGATCAGAGCTCTCTTTTTGTGCTCAGCTATAGTGTCCTCCTGGCGGGGGGGGGGGGGGGGGGGGGGGGGGGGGGGGGGGGGGGGGGGGGCGGG